>LTAE01005650.1:0-12238 GCA_001647135.1 Pontederia paniculata
CTCCTCCTCTCCACACCAGAGCTGCAGGCAGAAAGCTAGAATCTTCAATTTAGGGATTCTCCCTCTAGGGTTACAAAGGATAATATTTATAGGAAAAGGTTGACATGAGGGCCCTAGATCGGATGGTTAAAATTAAATGTTTGTGACTTGGACGTGAAGTTATCATCATCAATCGTTCGTTTGGTGGAACCTCCTTTGAATATGAAAACACGGCCCATGTCTGAAACAAAATGGCCCGAGTTGTGCTGATAGGAGTTTGATTCATACACGATTTGGAACGCGGACGATTTTGACATCATCGTTGACACGTGGCATCTTTTGAATGGACAAAGTCATCATTTTGACGTGGAACACGATCGAGGCATCGAGCAAACATGGCTCGAACACAACGCATTTTGACTGAACATGGTCTGAGTTGAGAACAGGAATTGCGGTCATATGATTGATGAGCAGGACACAGCCCGTATTGGTTGGACGCGACCCGTGTTGATGTTGAATCTTTGGAAATGTCAGGCTTATTTGATCTTGTAGTTGTCTTCTTTGCAGTTTTGAGACTCTTTTGTCTGAAAATTAACCAACAAAGAACATATGGGTAGTTTCTGACTCATAGACACATTGTAATGAATAAAACATAAAAATCATGAATAAATCTATATTAAATGCCAAAAAATGATATGATATGAATGCGTGCAATATGTATATTTATACTCGCATCATTATTCCATCTCAAACTTCTCTTTTGGAAAAATTGATCAAAAACTATCTTATAAAGGGATTAAGTGGAGGATTGGATAAGGCTGGTTAGAAAAATGGGTTCACTTAACTTCTGCAAATTTGGATTTCAGTGTAGTGACACATGATTTCACGGTTGTGACAGAGACTATAAAATCTAGTATCCATATTGTCATGGGTTGTGAATTGGATTTCATGGCCGTGATCATAATCAAATCGTCAAATGTCCAACTTGTCATGGTCCGTGTACTGAATTTCACGGCTATGACCAATAGCAGCTTTGTCCCGCTCAAAAACGTGATATAAGCTTCATGGTTTGTGATTCAACAACTTCACATCATGATATGCCCTTCACAAAACATGACAAATAAATCTTCAATCAACTAACTCTTGCTCACTGCCGTGTCTTCAACTATGTGCTCGTGATTGTCTGATTTCGTGGTCGTGAAAATATAGTGTCATGGTCATGATGATTTTTTGGAATTTTACTTCAACATGCGCTTTCTGTCGTGATATTGCCCATCATGGTCATGATTCCAAATTTTCCAAATATTTTCTTCAAAATTTAGCCTCCAATTAATTTGTATAATCTCCATTTTCCTTTTTGTCATTTATGTGAAAATCAACAAAAACTTTTTGATAGATCCTGACTAAAAAAAATTAAAGTAAAAATATAAATAAAATTATGCATGTCATGATCAAATAAGACAAAAATAAAACATGTCGTGCAAATATGTAAAATCTACGTGCATTAGTGATTAAGAGATTGATGAACTTAAAATTTTAAGATAAAAATTCTATTGCTGAATAATAAGTGAATTTTAGAATTAGTAAATCAATTAGGAGCAATCAAGGTAGTTCTTAATGATGAGATGCAAAGATTAATGCTCATACGGTGGCCAAGAATGGTCTGCCTAGGACAAAGGGTGTGATGAGATCTTCGTCCATGTCTAGCACAATAAAATCTACAGGTATGTAGAATTTCCATACTCGTATCGGAAATTCTTCCAAGATACCTGCACGATACTTCACAAATATGTCGTCTAGATGAAATATCAAGCTCATGGACATCATGTCATCAATAATCCTGCAAATGGCCAAGAGAATTACACTTACACACACGAAAATTACAAAGGGCTTTGTTCATATTTAGTTTTTCAATCTCGCATAATATGAAAAAGTTGCCTGGATCATTCAACTTTTGGGAAAGCTTTATTTGAACACCACCTTTAAGGATGGAACCAAGATATTTTTATTTTATTCATATACAACTTAATGTATGGGTTTACTACATTAGTTAGGCACCAATGTAGTTTGAACTCAAGCATTAAATAAATAATTAAAACTTTTATGTTAAAACTTTTGGATAGTTGATGGGCCATATGTTACAATAGAGAAGCATATTATGTAGTTTGAACTCAAGCATTAAATAAATAATTAATTATGTTAATTGTTTCATTTTATAATTATATGACCATATTTTTATTATTTTCTAATGTGTTAATTTTCTTGAGCTGGAATAATTAATTATTTTGTTTATAAATTTTAACTAATCAAGAAATACTCTTGCTTGGGACATTTATTCCAAAATTTAAGGCATGACCTATAAGACTTGAGGGGTAGTTTAATGATTTGAAACTATTATCTAATTTTAATTTAATCATAGAATTTTATTAGTTTTTTAAGTAATTAAAAAGTTTACACGAAAATCTTCAATAATTAATTGATCAATTAAAAAAAGTTAAATTTATATCGAAGACAATTTAACCCCATTAGATGTTTGCCCTCCCTAACATTTTGCTCTAGCTGTCCCTCACTACCTTTCTCCGTCAATGCTAGTGTATGGTACACCTTAATACTCTTCTTGGAGAGGCTGTCTTTAATGAACTTGGAGTAGGTCATAATCTTATGGATGACCTCCATGAATGGGACATTGACATGAAGTTTCTTTAGAACTTCTAAGACTTGTACAAATTGTTGTCCCTTTGCTCTTGAATCATCCTTTGGAAAAATGGATAATTGATTGACGATTTGCTATAATATTGACTATTGGTTGTGATTTTGGAGTCAACTATTATTCAGTAGCATCGACTATTGGGGGGTTGTGTGTGTCACGATCGAGGTTGTGATGATAGTCATAGCTTGGGTTTTGATGGTTGTCACACCCTAGGTTGTGATAATCTGCATCTTCACTAGTTGATGTGTGCAGCAGCTTAGGATTCTTTAGGATAATGTCCGGTGCTGGTGTATGTCGAGATGGAAACTCCATCGTCTGCAATGGACATCATTCAACTTATTTTCCTCTTCTTAGGACTACAGTCATGCGTTGCTCCTTTACATTTTCATCGGATTACCCTAGTAAGATACCAAGTCTTCTAGATGTAGATTTTGCTTGTTGAGTAATTTGGGTCTCGTATGTGCAAAGTTTAATGTTATATTATATTCAAATTCATATACTAAAAATACAAGCAAGATTGTGAGAACATATATGTAGAATTGTGGCAAACAATATCATAGTTTAAACCTTAGACACATAATGATGATGCAAATGCACAAAACCGATTGCAGTACTTTAGGTGTCGAATCCACATGGAAGTTAATACAATTGAAGATGAATGTTATATATTTTGGATCTATCACGGAGAGGAACCTACCATTCAATTGCCTCTACTGAGACATCATATGGAATGGGAAATGAGACCGAATGTAGAGAATTTTGAGATACCTTAGGGCAATAATTTCAATAAACTTGATGAGATGCTTGAAGATGTAGAGGCATTTGCTAACAATCAAGTTGAAGACACATATGAGACAAACAACTTTCATATCCCATCAAATTTCATATACGGAACCAAAGATCTGCACTTCATGTACTAAAAATTTAAGAGTTGACTCACTACAAAAGCTTTATTCTAGTTATAACTTGTCAAAATTTAAATTCATAGTGAAACTTCTCCATGTGAAGGTGTATGATTACAAAAAATTTAGCCCTAAATTATATGTATACAAAGTCACATTCTCACCATGGATTTAGAACCTTTATTTTGCACATCATCATACATTTTCATAACTTTTGCATCTTTTCAAAATTTTCTGACTATAAATTCATTCTACGATACTCTGAACTCTTTTAAGAAGAATTATGAGCTACTACACTTGTCTTTCTTGGAGGAACCTAGCGGACGTCTGCCTACACTTTTGACATGACAACGGAGCTGGAGGCTCATGTACATGCGTTCACAGATTGACGCCACTACCATCCAAGGAATACTAGAAGACAAATCTGTAACCACCTACTCCTGCAGATTCCTCTTACGCTTTTGGGCACTAGTGTTATAGATTCCTCTACTGCTTCTGGACATTGCTTGCAGAAGGTGGCAGGGGACAAGTGGCAGTGATCCATTGGAAGACGGTGAAGGTACAAGAGGAAGAAGAGAAAACTTTAGAGGGGTTCCGGACTTGAGGGCAAGCGGGAGCTGCCATTGCTGAACTAGAGCGAAGAAAGCTTCTTTTGGGAATCTTCGATTGTTGTGGGAAGTGATATGTGCTTTCTTTTGGGAATCTTCGATTGTTATAATTCCAGAATGGCTATCATTTTGCTGAACTTAATCTTGGATGTAATGATCCTTTCACCGCAATGTTCGTTCGAGGGGACTATTATATTGCATGGCGCTACTATGATCCGAGAGGTGAGTAGAGGTCTTGAGAGGAGGGAGGTATACAAATTTACTGAATCATCAGCTGAAGTAAGACCGAGGGGTAATGCCGAAGCTGATGCGACTTCGTCCCCTTGATGGCTGAGGAGTCTAATGGGGTTGTCGTTGAAGGAATATAATGGGTGAAAATTACCGAGTGTTCGAGAGTCACTCATATGTTTCTAGGGAATCATTTATGAGGTTTGATCTACGAGGGCAATAGAATCTTTTTGGTGAATACCCATTTCGATCTATATTTGATTCTTAATTCAACAATTAGTGAATAGTTCTCTAAATGCTTCTTGTGTCCTGGTGTTCATCATCTATCGTGTGAAATCTTTTGTTTTCTCCTATTATTGAGTTCTGCAGTTTCTTTAAACCCTGAAAATTAGTGTCTTCTCTTTCCTTAATTTGACTTAGTTTCTTTCAGCTGATTTATATTAACTGCACGAGATTTTTTCCCCCTTTTGATTTCGGCTTGTGGTAGAATAGAGTATTTGGATTGTGAAAGTCTTATTTCCCCGTGGATTCGATCCTAAAATACTACTATGGAGGCTGCATACTTGTAGCTGAAAGCGCGTGTTTTAGGAGATATTTTTAAAGCTTGTTGATTTTTGTTGAACTATTTTGGTTGCCCCAGTTGTAGGATGTTGACATCTCAAAAGTTTGGACTGGGGCTGTTTCACACACATCACTCATACACCTTATCAAGTTTTTGGCATTGTTGTTGGGGAGATCTTTCTGATTTTTCACATTCCATTCTTTATTTGCTACCGAGCTGAATCTTCCATTTTTATTGTGAATATTCGAGTATCATTGTTCATAATCCACTTTCGTTCTTTTTATTTTGACTATTTTTCCTTTTTGTAATTAGTTCTTCCAATTTTTTTCTTAGTATCTAGTCCTCCATATTATTGACAGATATTGCGCTTGCATCTAACTGTGTATGCCAAGTTCTAGTAGTGCATACAACGAATATGGAGACATTGACCTTGAGGTGGAGAGAAATTTTAGGATAAGGAGAAGAACACAAAGGAAACTTAGAAGACGAGCTCACATCGTTCAGCTGCAGATTGAGATGGCAAACCTTGATGCAAACAGGCCACTGTAGGAATTTCTTACTCCCATAGCTGTTGGATTGAACTCAAGGATAGCTTGGCCAACAGTCAATGCACATAATTTTCAGCTAAACCCTACACTTATTGCAGTATTGGGACATAACCAGTTTGGGGGGGTTTGCCCACTGAAGACCCAAATCAACACTTAATCACATTCCTAGAGATCTGTGACACATTCAATTGTAACGATGTGTCAAATGATGTAATTAGGCTTATATTATTCCCATTTTCTCTTAGAGACTTGTCCAAGACTTGGTTGAGATCAATTGAGCTTGAAACCATTAGAACCTGGGATGAATTAGTCGCTATCTTTTTATCAAGATTCTGGAAAGATAATGAGAATGAAAAATCATATCACATCTTTTTTGCAATGGAAAAATGAAACAATTTAAGAGACATGGGAAAGGTTTAAAGACATATTGAGAAGCTGCCCTCATCATGGATTTCATAAATGAATGGTGGCTCAGATTTTCTACAGTGGACTAACACCTGCAAGCGAGAGTTCTCTTCACTCAGCAGTTGAGGCATGTTCATGGTGAAGAACACAAACGATGGATATAGACTCATTGAAGAAGTTACCTTGAATCATCACAACTGGATGCATGACAGGGCCAGCCGATAGAAACCTCAAGAAAACAATATTCGAGGAGCTGAAAATTGGGATAATTTCACAGTTAGACTAGAAGGAATTGTCCAAAGAGCTATCTAAAAGAACAATTTCAGTTAGAAGTACCACACCGAACTTGGGAGTATTTGTTGTCGTAGCTGCCATTGGGAGCAGTATACCTACCCTCACTTGGTGAGATAGATCTGGATCACCAGATCATATGACAAATAGTTGTAATGCTCCAGGGCACAATGTGCAAGAGGTCCTTGAAGAATAGATGAATGCTCTGATCCCTTATGGTCAAAATAAACAAATGGGGAACAAAAATCCACAACATTATAACCAGCAATACCAGCAGGGCCCCCTCGGATCAAGGCACACTTGTCATACAAAAATCAGCAATAGCAACAGCCTCCAACTGGAACCCAAACATTCAAGACTAACCTGCAGTTACACCCAAAGCAATCGAACCCACAAAGATACTTAACTTTGCCTCCTTCCCAGCAGCAAATGGACCCAACTCTAGAAAAATCAAATATAGATATTATGATGGAACGGTAATGAAGAACAAGGAGCAATAGAATGAGGCCATGAAGTAGTTATCACTTAGGGTAGAAGGATTAATAGATCACAACAAAGTTCTGGAAACTCAAATAGCTCAGCAAGCTAGTATGGTTTCAAGACCACCAGGGATGTTCCTGGACAACATGAGGCCAACCCCAAAGAGCAGTGTCAAGTTGTTACCCTTAGGAGTAGGAATCAACTAGAAGTCCAAAAGAATCCTGAAGATGATAAAAAGGAAGTGGAGAAGACATCTCTACCCAATGAGGGATCTGAAATGCCTCTCCTACCAGTGGGCCGATTACTACCCCACCTACCTTAATAACTGGAAAACCGAAAGAAAGTCTACTTGTAGATCAAGCCATATTACCATTTCCTAAGAGATTGGTTAAAGCTCAAAATGATAAAAAATTTGCAAGATTCATGGAGGTATTGAAGAAACTGTACATAAACATACTCTTCGTTGAAGCATTGCAGTAGATGCCCACATATTCAAATTTTCTGAAGGATATTTTGTCAAAGAAGAGAATGATTGATGTGCATGAGACCATAGCTTTTTTCAGCCCCCAATGGTATACGGAATTTATATGTTATTAGAGCTCAGTGCGATTTTGGGGGGAAGTGTCAGTTTTGATATCCCTGTCTTTATGCAAGGAACTGAATCTTGGAGACTTGAAGCTGACCAACATGACCCTACAATTGGCTGATAGATTAGTGAAATACCCCCTAGGTAAACTTGAAGATATACCTATGAGAATAAAAAAATTGTACATACTCGCGACTTTGTAGTGCTCAATATGGAGGAAGATCTGAGCACACCATTGATTCTTGGTAAGCATTTCTTTGCAACAGACTGGAGTCGTGATATATGCCAGGAATGGTAAATTGTCATTCAATCTAGGAGATTATAAAATTGAATTCAATTTAGCCCAAGCTATGAAAGCTCACTCTATGTAAGAAAGTGTAAACGAAGTAGAAGAGGTTCTTGAAGAGGCAATTCAAGAAGTTTATGCAGTCCTCCAGATGGGGGATTTAAATTGTAAAATTTGGACTAAGCTAGATGGGGAAAATGAAGATACTTTCATGAACCAGCCGGATGGGGCACCCATCTACTGTCAAGGTGTGAAGATACTCCTGTTGTCCCTTCTGATATAGATTATCTCATTTCAGAAATGGTTGGTCTCTCCACGGGTAATCCCAATGATGCGCTCCAGGTAGAGATGAAACCTAAACCTCTTCCTTCAAGTCTTAGGTATGAATTTGTTGGACCCAACTCCACATATCCTGTAATTTTGAATTCAGCCCTTGATCCTGACCAAACTGACCAGCTACTAAAAATGCTTAGAAGGTACAAGAAAGTTATAGGTTACACCATGGATGCTACTAGAGGGTTGAGTCCATCTTTATGCATGCATAGGATACCATTAGAGGACAACATTAAGCCTACCATTGGGGGACAAGGAAGGTTAAACCCTAACGCACCTTCAAGAAATCGTAAAGAAAGAAGTTTTGAAACTCTTAGTTTATGGTTTGATCTATCATATATTCGATAGTACTTGGGTCAGCCCCATCCAAGTTCTTCTCAAAAAAGGGGGTGTGATCGTGATTGAGAGTGATAAAGGAGAGAGCATTACAATAAGGACCACCATCTGCTGGAGAATGTGTGTAGATTTCAAAAAATTAAATAAGGCTACTAGGAAAGACCACTTCCCCCTACCCTTCATAGACCAAATGCTTGAGAGGTTGGCTAAGCATAAATATTTTTGTTATTGAGATGGGTTCTCAGGTTTTCTTCAAATACTTATTCACCCGACCGACTAGGAGAAGACCACCATCACCTACCCCTATCACACATTTGCCAATAGGAGGATGCCTTTTGGGCTTTGCAATACACCCGCTACTTTCCAAAGATGCATGACAACAATCTTTTCTGGTTTCATTAAAAATATTTTGGAGGTGCTCATGGACGACTTCTCCGTCTATGGCTCCTCATTCTCTTGTTGTCTAACAAATTCGGAACAAGTATTGCGCAAGTGTAAAGAGGTGAATCTTGTACTCAATTGAGAAAAATGTCATTTTATGGTTCAACAAGGGGTTGTCCTGAGCCATGTGATATCAAGTCAGGGAATAGAGGTGGAAATCATTGCTAAGCTGCCCCTATCCACGAATGTTAAGGGAATTCAAAGTTTTCTTGGTCATGATGGGTTTTACAAGAGATTTATAAAAGTTTTTTTTTCTAAGATAGCAAGACCTTTAACTCAGTTACTCCACAAGGATGTGGAATTCAGATTTGATGTAGCTTGTCTTGAAGCCTTCAACAAAATTAAATGTGCCCTGAGCTCAGCACCCATCATACAACCTCCAGACTAGACATTACCCTTTGAAGTTACGTGTGATTCAAGAAACAATGCGGTAGGGGCAGTACTTGGACAAAAGAAGGATTAGCTGAACCATGTGATATGTTATGCAAACAGAACGCTCGACCCTACACAAAAAAATACACAACCACCGAGAAGGAGCTGCTAGCAGTTTTGTTCGCCATGGAGAAGTTCAAACAATATCTCTTGGAATCTAAAGTGATTGTGCATACGGATCATATGGCACTTAGACACTTATGTGCTAAGAAGGAAGCTAAGCTGAGGCTGATTAGATGGATTCTACTGTTACAAGAGTTCGACATGGAAATCAAGGATAGGAGTGGCACTGAAAATTAGGTTGTTGACCACTTGTCGAGACTGCAACACTTGCCCCCAGCTTGGACTACCTTCTTGCAATCACAGAGACTTTCCAGATGAGCAGCTATTGTCCTTGTACATCAAGGAAACATGATGGGATGTTGACTTCGCGAATTACCTAGCGCGAGGAGTCTTACCTCCAAACCTTTCCAAGCAGCAAAGAGCTAAATTCCTGGTTGATGCAAGACACTAGTACTAGGATGAGTTGTTGTTATTCAAAGAGTGCCCTAATGATCTTATGAGGAGGTGCATCTCTGCTGAAGAAACAACCTCAATCATAGTTGACTGCCATACCCCCAACTTATGGTTGATATGGAGGCACCCAAAGGACCGTCACAAGAATACTTCAAGTGGGATTTTATTGGCCAACCCTTTACAAAGATGTGCACAATTACATCTCTTCTTGTGACAGTTGCCAGCATTCTGGATCTATATCCAAACGATAAGAGATGCACAATCCGGGATTCTAACAATAAAATTGTTTGATGTATGGAGAGTAGACTTCAAGGGACCATTATCTACATTAGGAAACTATAAGTACATCCTATTGGTTGTTGATTACATGTCGAAATGGGTTCAAAATGGTCATCTTCCCCAGATGTTGCATGCCAAGAGTAGTTATTAGCGATGGGAGCAAATATTTCAATGAGAAGCATTTTGAAAATCTGCTAAAGAAATATGGTATCAGTCATAAAGTGGCTATCCCTTACCATCCCTAGACCTGCGTCTAGGTCGAAGTTAGCAACAAGTAGATTAAAGCCATATTGGAGAAGGTTGTCTCTAAGTTGAGAAAAGATTGGAGTTCAAAATTGGATGAGGCCCTTTGGGCATACAGGACAACCTTAAAAACATCATTTGGTGCCATCCCATTTCGGCTAGTTTATGACGAGGCATGTCACCTACCTATGGAGATTAAGCACAAGCCTTGTTGGGCCATAAGATATCTGAATTTTAATTTACATGAAGCCAGAGAACACAGGAGGATGCAACTACACGAGCTAGAAGAGCTTAGACTAGAGGCCTGTGAGAACTCAAGAATATACAAGGCTAACACGAAAAAAAATGAAACGATAGCATAATTCAAAGAAGAGAGTTCCATGAGGGAGATAAGGTGGTGTTATTTAACTCTAGGCGAGGTTTTTCCTCAAAAACCTAAGGTCAAAATGGTCAAGTCCATTCTCAATAACTCAAGTTTTTTCTTTGGGTGTTGTAGAACTAATGAACAACAAAGAGGAATTATTTAGAGTTAATGGACAACGGATAAAAAACTATCATGAAACAACACCTTTAGAGTCCCCAACCGTTATCCCCATGGAAGAACCATCACAAATTGATCGCTGATAAATAGATGGTACTATGTCTGGCCAAAAGACATAAAAGAATGGTGCTTACTGGGAGGCAACCCAGATTAATTTCCTAACCCTTTTTCAGTTTTCATTTTTCTTAATAATTTCAAGAAATCGAGTGAGGGCAAGTAGGAGTATCAAAAAGTTTAACTGACTACACTAACGGACAAAATAGGAGATCGTGTATGCCCAGCCCTCTAACATACCCACTTGTGTCCAATCCATTTCTTCAGCAGTTGAATTTAGACCCACTAGTGTTCATTATTTGACCGTTGCAGCACACTTTCTCTCTCATTTGAATGCATTTCTCGGAGACATCCACACCTTGCCGTAACCCAATCCCTAACCCCCAACGATCGAACCTCCCCATTCCCAAATCCCTATCGGCGACATTAAAGCACCTACGAGGACTCGATGGTTGCTACTCGAGGGCAAGCCACATGACTTATTTGGCGTCCAACCAAAGAAGGTATTAGTAGACAGTACATCAACGAACCCGATCAACCTAGTAGTGATGGTAGCACACTAGTCACTCAACGCAACCTCCCGTAGTAGCCTCTATACCGGCTCATCCTCAACAAGCAGCATAAACAAACCGTACCCGCAAGAAGACCATCGTCAAGAAGCATGTCAGGATGCCTCAACACCAGAAACCCTCACCTCCTTCAACCGATTCATCCTCGAGTGAAGTGACTCAATAAAACCAACAATGGATGTGGACGATGTTGTTGAATCTAGGATCCCGAGAATGTTTTGAATGATCACAAATTTGTAAGTGCTCAGTCTGTACTGATGAACTTGTTTGAGCTGATTTCTGTAACAGGAAATAGTCAAGTTCAGTACAGCGGTCGACCTGAGCTAAAGGAATGGACGACCACTGCACACGTAATATATATCATGAAGAACCATATGTGTGCAGTGGGCGTCCTAAGGAAATAAGCGGTCGACCAGTATCAGAAGAGGAGTTCATAGGAGCAGTAGCAGAGCACAAACGGTCGACCGATATTAGAGTGGAGTGTATATGGAGGAGGAGGTACAGATTGTCAACCAAAGATATAAAGAGGGCGACCGGTAATAGACAGTGGGGGATCAGAGGAAGACCGATCGATCAAATATGAAGAGAGGACGACCGGAGGAAAAGGCTGAAAGGAGGAGGTCGCCCGATGATTGATGAATGGGCGACCCCAACAACACCATCTTCCAATACATGTTCGGAGGGCTCTGGAGGAGACAGTGGACGACCGGAGAACTGCCAGGCTAAAGAATGAGCAGAGGGCAGTGGAAGAAGTGGTCGACCGTAGGCTGAGAGCGGGCGACCAGTGGTCATCAGGCGAAGACAGAGGACGTCCGAAGGTTTGTAGTGAAGACAAGCGGACGCCCAGGAGTCTGTTAGCTGATGGAGCCGTGGAGGCTGAAGTGGGGTCGACCGCAGGATTGGCGGGCG
>LTAE01005650.1:14098-27818 GCA_001647135.1 Pontederia paniculata
CCCCCCCCTCTTGGTGCCATTCTAGATCCTACAGATGTTACAAAAATAACCAAAAAACTAGTGCTACCATCCATAACACCTGTCAAGCCTTCTCTGTCACGAAGCTCAGATCAGCCGCCTGAAGTCTTTAGGATATCACCATAGTCGCCAGCACCCACAGAGCCACTACCGAACTCATGCCCTCCAACAAAGCTACTCAAACCCTGAGCCCTCCTCCCCAAGAACTGATGACACCAATAGAGCCTCCTTCTATGAACGCAACTCCAACTACAAAGTCTCCTACCAAAGAAGCAACTCCGCCGATAGAGCTACTGCATCCATGGCAGTTGAAGAATCTGCATTGGCATTAGCTCTAGAATCACTTCAAGTTGAAGCATCCGCATCCGTGGTAGTTCAAGAATCTGCATTGGCATCAGCTCTAGAATCACCTCAAGCTGAAGCATCCGCATCCGCATTGGTAGAACCTAAAGCTCCTGCTCCTCTCCAACATTTAGGGAACACCTTATTCAGGGAGAAAGAGCATGAGCGGCTACAAGGTGTTAAACAACCGAGCCTTCTCACAGCGAACAAATTCTAAACAATTTTGTTTGATCAAAATCAATTCTTGTTTTACCGAAGAAGTTCTAGATGAATTGACAATTCCAATTCGAATAAAATAATTCATCATATTCCACATTCTTAATAGGAGTACAATACATTTATGTTTTTGCTTCACGAATATGATATTTTTTGGGCATTTCCCACACATTTCCTAGATCGCGATCCACTCAAGAAGCAAGGACTTCAAAACACTTACTTCCTGGATGCAAGCTTCCAAGTTCTTCCTCCAAGATTGGGACTCCAATCAGACACTCGCCAAGGAGTTCCTAAGCAATTTAGAGGTATCCGAGGAACACTGAATACTGAGTCTAGCATGCGGGAAGTTGAGCTCTACATAATTTGGGCATTTCTGAAGCAGAAAAAGATAGATCTTGCTAGAATTTTTCTGATGAATCTCGGCAAATTGGCAAAGCAAGACAAAGGGACTGTTGTAGTTGGGGGGTTAATAACAACAATTGCAAAGGCTTGTGGAATTAACTTGTGGTCACTAAAAGATGTTTTCGCCATGGGAAAAAATTACATTACTACACTGCTATACATGAATATTTTCAATTGCAAAAAGGATGAATACTTCATGGTTACCAGGAATCCCTCCAATAACATCAAACTCCCTGCCCCCACCTGAACAACAGTGACCATCAAGAAGAATTGGCTTTTGGAAGATGACATTCAAATTGATCCCACCTCACTGGCTATAGCCGATGCCGCTTTCGGTCTTGTACTCCTATCCAAATGGAAAGAAAGAAAGAGGCCTCACGTTCCAGCACCTACCGCGACTACCTCTACTACCAAGAAGAAGAAACCCACTCCACTTGCCCCCACATCAACCCCAAAAGACACTCAGCCTTCTCCCACCTCAAACATGTATGCAGATCAGATGGCTAAGAAAAATGCTTACTCAAGACCATCTGGGCGCATAAAGTCTGGATCAGGAAGGAAAATAAGTTGCTCAGGACACAACTAGTACAACAATAAAGTTTTATTAAGTCTATTACCACAAAGCTGGGAGTTTGCGAGGTTGGCCCCAACTCACTTGAAGCAGCAAATCTTCCTCACTTAGTTCAACACTAGGGATAATGTTGAATTTAAGTTTTGGGGAGCCAATGGTATGGTCTTTACACTCACACTTTAATTCAATTCATTTGTTGTGTATGTGTGCCATTTTTTGTGCTCAGTGAACATAGTCTACTCAATCTACTAGTGTAGTGAGATTTTCCCTCTTGTATAGCATGCGTGCTCCTAGCGACCATCCTACTTCCCTGCTGATTTTGAATTGTTCTCATCCTAGAGTTAGAGAACATTATGAATATATGACATATATTACAACCTCTACCAGATCAAAAGTCTCCGTGCTCACTCTAATAAAAAAAATTAACACACATAACAACCCCGAGCAAGACCTAAACCCAAGCAGCCATGCTGGTACCCATAAGTCGACCTCAAGGTCATGAATCCTTGCTTCTATGAGTGGTCCGAAAAGTATTTAAAAAAGGAGAGAAAAAGAAAAAGAGAGGAAAAAGAATCTCCTTCCTAGTGTTTATCTTCATATATCATTTTCTTTGCTTAGATGTATTTTCATATTCTTTGAAATAACCACTCCACTGACTTCACACCTTAAAGTCAAGAGTGTGTGACTTATTCACACCCTGAGCACCCCATCAGAGTATTTTAAGAAGAAATGGTGGGACCATGTTGTGGGGACCTTACTTCTCTCACTCCAATTAACTACTCCTTTGATCCTTCATTTGAAGGAGTCAAGAGTATACTCTTTTTTAGTACCTCTAGCATCCGAACCTATTATTATAGGAAGAAAGGTGAGGATATGCTGAGAGGACTTGTCTTTTTGCTTTCGCTTGATTGTGGCAAATAGATGAAGAATAAGATAAAGAAAAAAAGAGAGTAAAAGTGTGGGTTAGTAACCCATAAGTGGACCATCATTATGAAAATGTAATTTAGGGATTTCAGGACTAAGAGGAGCAGCTAGGGGCAAATACCAATTGGTTTGGTACCCTAGAGCTACTTAGGCATAGTTTCAGTGGTCTTAGGAGGGGACTTTAAGTGACTTAAATTTTATAATGTGGATAGGGATCCAGATGATTAGGAAAGGGAAATGTGTGTTGCCATACATTCATCATGTGGTTGTCTTGCAAGATACTTCTTTTGCCTTAAATTTCTAACTCTTTGCATTAAATTCCTGACTATAAATGCATTCTTCCATACCTTGAACTCTTTTAAGAATAATTATGAGCTACTGCATTTGTCTTTCTTGTAGGGACCTAGCAGAGGTTAGTCTAAAATTTTGACATGAACCCCGGAGCTGGGGGCACCTGTACATATGTTGACACCTTGACGCCACTACCTGCCAAGAAATGCAAGAAGACAAATATGTAACACCTATTCCTGCAGATTCCTCTATCGCTTCTAGGCACTGCTCTTGCAGATTCCTCCACTGCTTTTGGACGTTGCTTGCAGAAGGTGACAGGGGACAAGTTGGCAGTGATTCATCGGAAGATGGTGAAGGTATAAGAGGAAGAAGAGACAACTATAGAGAGGTTCAGGACCCGAGAGGAAGGGGGAGCCGCCATTGCTGAACCAGAGTGAAGAATGATGCGGAGCAGGAGGGAAACGATATGTGCTTTCTATTGGGAATGTTCGATTGTTGTAATTCCTGAATGACTTTCATTTTGCTGAACTTAATCTGGATGAAATGATCCTTATAAGCTAAACTCGTTAGATAGGACACGGGAGTGTAGGGAACTCCAGCTATTTGTTGAACTAGTTACTCTTTCAATGGATTTCTGGTTTCCAATTTTTATTATATTCGTATTGATTGTCGAGATTGCGTGTTTAGCTAATTTCTATTTTTAGAGCAAATATATATACCCTTTTCATATCAATGTTCATTCGAGGGGACCAATTATATTGCATGGCGCTACTATGATATGAGAGGTGAGTAGAGGTCTTGAGAAGAGGGAGGTATACATATTTACTCAATCATCACCTGAAGTAAGGTCGACGGGTACTGCCGAAGTTGATGCAACTTTGTCCCCGTGATGGCTGAGGAGTCTAATGGGGTTGTCGTTGAAGGAATAGAATGGGTGAAAAATTACCGAGTGTTTGAGAGTCACTCATATGGTTTCTAGGGAATCGTTTATGAGGTTTGATTTGCGAGGATAGTAGAATCTTCTTGTAGAATACCTATTTCGATCTAGATTTGATTCTTAGGTTCAACAATTAGTGAATGGTGTTCTAAATGCTTCTCGTGTCCTGGTGTTCATCATCTATCATGTGAAATCTTTTGTTCTCACATGTTATTTAGTTATGCAGTTTCTTTAAAAAGCAAAAAACCCTAAAAGTTAGTGTCTTCTCTTTCCCCAAGTTGATTTAGTTTCTTTCATTTCTATTTTTTGCACAAGATTCCCCAATTTTGATTTCGGATCGTGGTAGAATAGAGTAGTTGAATTGTGAAAGTCTGATTTTTTTATGGATTCAATCCTAAAATACTACTACGGAGGGTGTATATTTGTAGTTGAAGTGCATGTTTAGGAGATATTTTTAAAGCTTGTTGATTTTTGCCGAACTATTTTGGTTGCCCCTAGCTTCAGGATGTTCATACCTTGAAAGCCTAGAACAGGGGCTATTTCACACACATCACTCAGACATCTCATCAATGTATAATAAAGTGGAGTAACAAATCATTCGATATGCTTCTTGAACCTTCATGTACTATAATATCTTATGGGGAATCTCTTCCTAAGACATACTATCAAGCAAACAAATATTTTAGGAGGGCTGGAAATGGGATATGATTCCATCCATGCTGGTAAATTTGATTGTTGTTTATTCAAATGCAATTACTATAAAAGCAGATGATAGAGGTATTCAAATGCAATTCAACTTGTATTATTAATTCTGAATTAATATTCGTTTACCTGCTGCACGGATCAGGAGCAATGTTATCGGTTCACCAGTTTTTTCTGGTTCAAATCGGTTTTATCTGGTTTAATGCCACTTCCGGATCTACACTCAAATCGGACCGGACCGGTCGATCCGATTGATTCAACCGCGAACCGGTGCGTAGTCCGATCTGGTTTGAGATTAGACCCGGAAGTGGCATTAAACTAGATAAAACCGATTTGAACCAGAAAAAAACCGGTGAACCAGCCAACCGGCGAAAATTCGGTTCAATATCAAATTTGGGAAAAAAATGGAAGGAGAAAATCTATAAAAGAAAAATAATTGAAAATAATTAATGAAAACAAAATTGAAACAAGTATAAATGTGGGAAGAGAATTAAATTGGGAGAAGAAATGGAACTAAAAAAAAGAAAGATATGATGATAAATGAAAACCAAGTGAAATAATAGGAAAGTAACAATAATTTAAATTAAATAAGTAATATACCATTATTAGTATAAGAATAATATCAATCGACATACCTTTCAGTAAACATTAATTTTGTAGAAGGAAAATAATTGGAAAAGACAAATATGAAATAAATGAGATGATAGTAAATAAGGAAAAGAGATCCAAGGGGTAGAATAGCGACATGAGGCATGGAGGATAGTAAATGAGATGATAGTAAATAAGGAAAAGAGNAAATATGAAATAAATGAGATGATAGTAAATAAGGAAAAGAGATCCAAGGGGTAGAATAGCGACATGAGGCATGGAGGATAGTAAATGAGATGATAGTAAATAAGGAAAAGAGATGGAAATGAAAAAACAAGGAAAGATGTGGAAATAAAAGAATTTAAAGTAAAATAATAAGAAAATTAGCAATAATTTTAGTTAAAATAATTAATATGATATTATTAGTATTATATAAATAATAATATGTTAATTATCATGATTTTTGTAAGCATTAAATTTTCTAATATAATAACTAAAAAATGGTGCAAGTCAAACCAAGGTGAAAACATATTGTAAGAAATAGAAAGAATTTAGAAAAAAAAACAAAAAAAAACAAAAAAAACAAAAAATACTAGGCAAAAAAAAATTGGAATGACAAAATAAATATATGAGAAGAATTAATAAAAAAGAAATAGAAATAAAAAGCAAGAAGATGAAAAATGGAAATAAATAAAATAAAAAACAAATAAGAGTGATTTAGAATAAATTAATTAATTTGACATCAATAGTATTATATAATGAATAAAAAATAATAATCCATTAATCATCATTATTTTTAATATGCATTAACTTTATAAACATACAATAAATAATATTTTATATTATATCTAATGATAAGTAAGTTGTTATTATATTTTGAATATCCTCGATAATATATTAATTATGCTATATATTAATACTATTATTTTAATAAAATTCGGTTCAATCTGGTTGAACTCGGTCTGACCGTGATCCAATTAAACGTTCGATTCGATCTCCGGTCAAATTATGAAAACATTGATCGGGAGTTGGTAGATAATAGTAATTGTCACAGAGCAAAAAAATATTAGCTAGGAAACTTCCAAAAATTGTATGGTTCGAATCTATCGCCTCACAATGGCGGACATAGTTCTCAATAAAAAAATCGTTCAAAAAAGTTATTACAAATTAATTTTCTATTTAATTTCTTTTTTTATTTAATTTCAAATTTACTTAGCTTATCTCAATATTTGTAATGTTTTTTTATTAACTATAACTGTTTAAATGTTAAAAAAATATGAAACTTATTATGAGCCCATAAGCAACTATGGCTCGTCATCATAGTTTTTTTATTTATAAAATTAAACTACTATCAGTAATGTTAAAAAATATCTTTTCACAATTATTCTCTATTTTCAGTAAATAAAATTTGATCATAAATAACAATGCAACAAAATAAAAAAAATTAAAATATAATTATATCTCCATAATGGTCATCCTTATTTGTTCAAATTTTAGTCGGCGTGGGAGTTTTAATTAAAATTAATTTTGTATTTATACAGAATTCCTATTCTAAATTAAAGTTGCTATAATATAATTCTAACGAAATAAAAATTTAATTTATTAACTGAAAATTTTGCTGATTTTTAATTTTTAAAATTTATTTTTGAAAGAAATTTGGATATGTAATCATAATTCTTATTTATATTAATTATTAATCTTTCAACTAATATTTTTTAGTAGTATAAAAGAATATTTAGCATAATAAATTTCATGAAATAAAAGAAAATAAAATAGCTATTTGATCATTATCCAGTTAATAAATATGGCAACTTTGTATATTACGTTTAATGCTTTTACTTTTAAGTAGGATTAGGATTATATATCAAGTATTATTATTTTTTTTTACGGATTCCGGAACCTACTTAGTGATAGGTGGGCTCCTTAATAATGATCCGAATCATTTAATTTGATTTTTATAATTCAGATTTAATTTTAAAAGTTCAAGCTAATTTTAAAAGATTTGATCACATATTTGTGATAATTGAATGACGGTTCAAATAATCCCTAAGTAAGTTCCCTTTTACTCATTTATTTGTCAAATAATTTTCTAAATATGATAAAAACACAAAAGAAACAACCAGTCATCTTTTACTCGTGTGATGCTTATTATCACATAAAAAATATAATTCTTTCACGTGATTAGATATCCAATAATTGGTGGTGACCTGATATATTTATTATCACATGTTAATAATTGCTGCCAACTGCATCAACCTCATTGCATTGCTACGTGCGTGATTGTTAGAAAGTCAAATGGGAATTATTGGTGCCGTGACTAATGACTCCACAATCAAGGTAAGTTAGTTAATTGGTAATAAATTGCTACTTATTTGATATTTAGCAGTAAGTTTCTCTTTTTTTAGTTACCACATACATAGTAAGTTTGGAGTAAAATTGCCGACCTCATTATTTTAATGATTCTAAATTCAAATTCAACATCAAGTATATGGAGCCGTTCAGTAATGGCACGTATGGATTTTTCCCTTAAAAGCTAATGTTCATTATTGATGCTAAAATTTTAACTAGTAGGTAAACTGTAAACTAGTCGATCAAATAATGCATAAATCTCGAGGGAACTAATATAATTAATCATAAATTTGTATAGCTTATACCAAACAACTTAATTTTGGATAAAGATTTATGTAAATAAACAGGAAGTAACACACATAAGATATGTCTAAGGAAACTAAAATCGGTAATATAAAGTTAGTGAAAAAAATAAAACTCGATCCAACTAAAGTTTGATTAATACTCAATTTATTTAAATCATTATTTTGTTTTCCAATTTGAACTTATGAATAAAAACAATTTTACATAATTAAAATAATTAAATTAAATTAGATCAATAATAATAAGTAGATTAGCATACACATATTTTGAAAATTAAAAATATTTACTAATTATTCTTTTTCAAAACAACCCATATAAGAATATCCATAGTTAAATATATTCAATTTGGTCTGAATTATGTTATAATTTGGTCTTGGTGTTAGATAATTCTTAATTCAAAGTTTAGAGGTTCTAAAAATAGAGTGATTATAAATTAATTTTCTATTTAATTTCAATTTTTTTAACTTCAAATTTTCTTAGCTTACATTAGTATTTGTATTTTTTTTTAATTTTAACTACAACTATTTTAATGTTGATAGGTTCCCAATCCAAATTAAACTTCACAAATTACTTATTATTATTATTACTAATATGAAACCAAATATGACCCATAAGCAACTATGACTCGTCATTATAGCTGATTTATTTTATAAAACTAAACTACTATCTTTTAAATATTAGTAATGTTAAAAAAATACTTTTTGCAATTATTTGTTATCTTTGATAAATAAAATTTCAATGGTAATATGCAACAAAATCAAGAAATTAATTTTAAAATGATTACAACTATATATTGACAATTGTTACTTTATATCATTCAAATTTCAGTTAGTGTGGAAATCCCAATGAAAATTAATTTTGTATTTATAAGAAACTTCTATTCCGAATTAAAGTCACCACATTATAGTTCTAAGCAAAACGATTAGTCATCTTTTATTCATGTGATGCACATATTTTATAAACTATATAATTAATCAACACACACATGCATACATGCATACATACATACATACATACATACATACATACATACATACATACATAAAAATTTGTATGTCACGGGGTATTTTGTAGGGATAGTGCCATGTGTGACATCAAGGTGGTCTGGGCGTCTCGACAAGCTCTTTGGTTCATTTAACAGTGGAAGTCTTAACACAATAGGCCGAAGGGTGAGCATTATGTAGGCGTCTTGTGGGGGCGCTTGGATGGGTGGCCAAACGGGTGCTTATCCAAGGAGTCATAGGTCTATGAAGGAACTCTCGAGTGGCTTTGGTGCTCCAGTATGGTCCCCATGTACACGGATGGTGTCTGAGGAGCGGGCTGTCAGAATGCGGGATGCCATCCCTCTATTAAGGCATGCACATAATTTCAACACAAATGCTTGGGGCAAATAACTTGGCTCAAGCAATTTCATTCATGAAGATAGCTCCAATAAAATTGGAACAATACAAAGAATATTAGCATGGCCCCTGCACAAGGATGACACACACAAATCGAGAAATGATCCTTCAGTGCTCCAACTATTAAGGTTTAAGCTTTTACCTCAATACTATTATCATAAAATCACATTAATCATAAAATATGACACGAACACATGGAATCTTATATGTATTAAGTCATGGATTTTACATTCTTGTCATATCAATCATATAACATAATTGCAATAAAATGATTCAATTTTTTGTTGTGTTCATATAAATCATATCATTTACCCTCATATATATTCAGAAGTATAATTACTTCAATACTATGCAACGTTACAACATACTTTCCGTCAATATACTAGAGATCCAAGGGGTAGAATAGCGACATGAGGCATGGAGGACCATCACCGATCTTTGGAACTTTATTGTTCATTCTTATTATATCAATGACATGCAATAAATCCCCGCATACAAAAGTGTTAAAAGGAAAAATATATGGAATATTAAGATCAAATAAGCCAAAAAAATATGTCATAAAACGATGATGCATGATCAAAGAAGCCAAAAAAAATATGTCATAAAGTATGTTAAAATCTACATGCATTAGTGATTAAAAAATTGGTGAAATTAAAATTACGAGATAAAACTTGTATTCCTAAATAATAAGTGAATTTTAATATTAGTAAATCAATTAGGAGCAATGAAGGTAGTTCTTGATGATGAGATGCAAAGATTAATGCTCATACGGTGGCCAAGAATGGTCTACCTACAATAAGGGGTGTGATGAGATCATTTTCCAAGTCCAGCACAATGAAATCTACAGGTATGTAAAATTTCCTACTCGTATCGGGAAGTCCTCCAAGATACCTGCACATTACTTCACAAATATGTCGTCTAGATGAAATATCAAGCTCATGGGCATCATGTCATCGGCGATCATGCAAATGGATAAGAGAATTACACTAACACACATGGGAATCACTAAGGGCTTTGTTCATGTTTAGTTTTCCAATCTCGCATAATATAGAAAAGTTGCTCGGATCTTTCATGTTTTGGGAACGCTTTATTTGAACACACTTTCTGGTATAGAGCCAGGCTTCGGTGGGAGGGGCCATGGGCCCTCCCAGATTTTTTTTATTTTATTCATATACTAGTGAATTTTAACATTAGTAAAACAATTAGGAACAATGAAGGTAGTTCTTGATGATGAGATGCAAAGATTAATGCTCCTATGGTGACCAAGAATGGTCTACCTATGATAAGGGGTGTGATGAGATCATTTTCCATGTCTAGCACAATGAAATCTACATGTATGTAGAAGTGTCCTACTCGTCACGGGAAGTCCTCTGAGATACCAACATGTTACTTCACAAATATGTCGTCTAGATGAAATATCAACCTCATGGGCTTCACGTTATCGGCAATGCTGCAAAAGGATAAGAGAATTACACTAACACGCATGAAAATCATAAAGAGATTTGTTCATGTTTAGTTTTCCAATCTCGCATAATATAGAAAAGTTGTCCGGATCTTTCAACTTTTGGGAACGCTTTATTTGAACACCACCTTGATGCGTGCTAAGTATACACAAAAAATCGCTAGCAAGTGCACTTGTCGTATCAAGTAATAAAGAAGATGAATAGAATGTTGATCCCACGGAGAATTTATTCTATCAATATCTAACACAATACATTAATAAGAGGGGTACACTGAGTTTTGATGAATTGATTGATTATAAAAATAAAGAGTAAAGAATGGTAAAGATTTAACAATGAAAAGTTAGAATTTCGATGACTTTGGCACTAGACTCGGATGAATAAAGTAAGAGAAATCTGAGTTTTTAATTAATCAAATTCAGAATTTTTAGCCTCTCTCAAGAAGATTAGGTTTCACGGGAATTCAGATGTCCTATCTAGGAAGCATCCACTAATCAAAGATTGATGTACTGGTTGTGCATGCATCACGACCGGTGATATGAGAATCATGGCCGTGACCGAATAATTTTGTAACGATTCGTGATTTGGGAATCACGACTGTGACTAAACAGGTTCAGCGAGTCATGCCCGCGATACGGACGTGACCAAATGGAAATCTCAGAGCATCACGGTCTGTGATCTTGAAATCACGGTCATGATCGAAGCGACAATTCTTCGTCAGTTATTGTCATGACCTGTGATAGAATTGTCACAGTCGTGACCGAAGTTATGTCTCCTCTGTATGTGCTGTCACGGCCCGTGATATGAATGTCACGACTGTGACCGAAGCAATCCTTTCAGTAGGTGATGTCATAGCCCGTGACAAAAGCGTCACGACCGTGATCAAATCTTACTTTTTCTATTCTAAGCCATTTTCTTTAGTTTTCCTTTGCCATGCAGCCAACAACCCCTGGACACATAGAAAATACACATTATGTAGACTCTGACTCATTAAGCAAGATAAATGAATAAAAATGGGAAAAAAATGCATGATTATGATAATGAAATGCATGTAAAACATAACTGAATAAGCAATTATCACTCCCCCAAGCTCTTGCTTGTCCTCAAGCAGAACTTTAGAGTATATGCTCAAGACTTTTCCATCATAACATTGACCATGTGAACCAATACTTTTCTTATACTTTATTTATCTTGCTCCTCACTAGCAACACACTTTCACCTATCCTCCTGCATCATAGAGTGTTGACTCGTAAATAGTTTAAACATAATCACTCATAGCTTTAAAGACAAAGTATAATAATCTACAACATTAATGTTGAAAGAACAAGTATCCTGGAGCTTATACTATCAACATTGCACATCTCAATATTTATTTATTATTTTATTTTCATTTTGAGTTTAAATAATTAGAAAATTGGCTTCACACTTAAGTGCTTCTACATTTTGCACAGGGTGGTCCATGTAGTGGATTTTCGATCGATGGATCCTAGACTAGTTGGTCTTAGGTCAACAGGAATTAACCCCCTACATATTTGAGTACACAGGAAATTTGAACCATCCAAAATCAACAATAAAATCACGTTATCTGTGAAATCCCGCAAATTATCACAATCCGTGACACAAATGTCACGGCCGTGACCGAACATTCCTCCATACGCAGTGTGTGTCACGGCCCATGACTAAGAAGTCACGGCCATGACCGAACACTAATGTACTGGCTGCGCATGCGTCACGACCTGTGATATGAGAATCACGATCGTGACCGAACAATTGTGTAATGACTGATATGCATCACAACCCATGATTTGGGAATCACAGACGTGATTGAATAGGTTCAGTACGTCACGCCCATGACACGGACGTGATCGATGTTGAATATAGCATCCCAAGATTGTTTTGGCGATCATAAATTTATGAGTGAACTTAGTCTGGACTAATGAGCTTGTTGAATTGTGTTTGAAAGACAGGAGTTTCATGTTCAGAGAATGATAGGTCGACTAAAGTTGAAGAACAGACGACCTATGCAGATAGAAGACATAACAAAAAAATCCTATGTGTGCAGTGGTCATCCCAAGGATGTTGAATGGTCGACCGATGTCAAGGAAAGAGAGCGAAGAGATGGAGTCAAATACTGAGCAGTCGACCAAAGATATTGAGAGGATAACTGAAGACAAGGATGCACAGAGAGGTCGCCCGATGAAGAACAGTGGGCGACCGATGGTCTTACAACAACAGTACAACCTATGGAGAATGCGCAATCCAAGGAGTAGTGGACGTCCGGTGAGGAGACTTAGCCGAAGAGGTGATTTGGCCGAGGATGGAGAGGTCGTTCGAAGATGAAGGATGAACGACCAAACAATTGAGGAAGAAGGCAATGGTCATCCAAGGGTTTTAGAGTGAAGATAGTGGACGACCGGGAGATTGCCAAGGGTGAAGGGGATGTCCGAAGGCCCATGAGTTAAAGCAGCGGACGATCAAAGCTGATGACAAAATGAAGATCGATCGACCGAAGATGGAGTGCGGGCGACCGATGGATATCAGATAAAGACAAAGGTCATTCGGGGTCTTGGTGAGAGGACAAGTGGACATCCAAGAGTTTGTAAGGTCTGGGATGAGTTGAAGATCGAACGACTGATGAGGAGACAGAGGCTGTCCGAAGGCTGAAGAGACAAAGCAGGGATCGACCAGAGCATCTGACAGGAGAAATAATGGACGTCCAAGGAATCTGATGAGTTGTCAGAGGACATCTGAAGAATGTCAGAAGGAAGAAAAGACGTACGAGGATCTCAGTGCAAATGAGCGGGCGTCCGAAGGTTGTCAGAAGAAGATTTGGCAGACGTCCGAGGATCTCATTGGGTAGTGAGCGGACGGCCAAAGTACTGACTGAAGAGGGAGCCGACGTCCGAGGATCTCAGTGTACAATGAACGAATGCCCGAAGTATCCTGAGGAAGAGAAGTGGATGCCCGAAGGATTCAGGGAGAATCAGCGGACGACCGCAGAGGTGTCAAAGGTGTTGGCACAAGTCAAGACGGTCGACCGAAGGATTGGCGTGCGACCGAAGGATCTTGACAGAGGTCTTCAACTCCAGAAGTGGACATCCGTGGGATTGGGGTGCAATCAGCGGATTACCATAGAAGTTGAAGAAGGTGGTGCAAGGTCAAGTCGCATGACCGCAGGAGCAGTAGGCGACCGAAGGAGCTTGACAGGTGTCTTCAA
>LTAE01005651.1:2623-27816 GCA_001647135.1 Pontederia paniculata
GATCCGGCCGCGCCAGCCAGATCCGGCCGCGTTGGGGCCATATCCGGCCTCGTGCGGCCGGATCTCGTCGCCGGGGTCCACATGAGAAGAAGAAGGAGGGAGGTCGGCCGGAACTGCTCAGTCGATCTCGTCGCCGGGGTCCGCGTGAGAAGAAGAAGGGAAGCCGACCGAATGAGAAGAAGAACCGAGCACCGATCTCGTCGCCACGGATGAGAAGAAGAAGGGGCGAGGTTGGCCGGAAGAGAAGAAGAAGAATGAGGAGGGAAGAATGAGAATGAAGGAGGGAAAAAATGAGGACGAAGTGGGAAAAATGAAAAGAGGGGAAAAGATAAAAAAAAAGGGGGGGAAAAGTGAGGGGAAAAAACTTTTCTGATGGGTTCAGAAAGTTTCTGACGGGAAAAAAGTTCGTCAGAACATTTCCGACGGGCATAATAACCCGTTAGAACTTTTCTGACGGGTCCTATCATCTGTCAGAATTTTCTGACGGAAAGAAAGTCCGTCAGAACATTTCTGACGGGCATAATAACCCGTCAGAAATTTTCTGATGGGTCCGTATACCGTCACAAATTTTCTGACGGGTCTGGACATCCGTCAGAAAATTTTTGACGGGCCTGGACACCCGTCAGAAAATTTCTGACGGGTCTTTTCGCCCGTCAGATTTTCTGACGGGTATTCGTACCCCTCAGAAATTTTGACGGGAACGATTTTCCCTCAGAAATATTTGTAAGTATTTCTGAGGGAATATTTTCCGTCAGAATTTTTTGTAAAAAAATTAAAATTTTCTTGTAGTGAACGACTATGATAATATGTGTGTGTTATTATAATATGTCATAAAGATAGAGGTGAGTATAATTGGGCATGGATTGAAAATAAAATTATCCTGATTTTTACATGACTTTTATCGAGAAAAAGAATACAAATTTCGTTCTCGATCAAATTATAATTGGGATTAGGACAGAAATGTCTTCATTTGAATCGAAAAAGATCAAGACGTTTCGATTATATTAAATTAATTTTTAAAATTATTTAAAAATGAAATATAAAAAATATTATCAAATTTTTGAAAAAAAATTTGTGTTGAATATTTGAGGATCATTCGGACGTAGACTCATTTGTGCTCGACGTTGAATTGTTTGGTGTGTGTATTCTTACCATCCGTTCTCCATCACGTCATTTTTATTAATAATCGATTTCGACAGTTACACATAATCATAATAATTATAATGATTACTTACTATCTGTAACGATCTTAATGACGTTGATCATATTCTCACAATTTCGAACATATAATTAAATATATACATCAAACTTTATAGACATAAAATTATATCACTAAATATAATAAATTAATATTATACTAATAAAATCATTAAATATATACGTATAAAAATATAACAAAAATGATATGAATATTTTTATTGCTATTGCATTAGGATATCGAATTGGGTATTTAATATAACAACCCAATTTTGGTTCGAACTAGAAAAAAATTCAAAGAATTGGGTCAGTCCAAATCAAAAAATTTGGGTTTTCCAGTCGTGCTCACCCTTACAAAAAGCCCATCAATGTTTAGATTTTTATATTTTGCGAATTTTAATTTTGTTTTCCACTTGCACCTTTATATGTATCAAAAGAATTGGCATGTCGCTAAACCAGCAAAGCGTCTCGTTGTACAAAGTTTTGAGCCATGCAGACGAGGGAAAAGAAAAAAAGGAACTGCCTTAACTCAAATCCCTGAAAGTAGACACTTCTATTCTTATATGACAAAAGGGTGATAATTTGCCCTCCCCGCAACACCATTGTGTCCCTATCTGTAGCTATGGTGTTGCCCCTATCTGTAGCTATATACGCTGCCAAAATGAGAGCAAAAAATATTAACTTTCAGCAAGCCATCTGATCTCTGTAGGTGGAGATCTCCTCAAAGATGGGTAGCCTCCTTGTCCTGAAGGGAGCCCATTCATTCATTACCACATCTAGTCTCTCCATGATCTCTTCCTCTAAACTGAAGTCGACGACCTCCAAGGATTCCGACAGACTACGATGACCGATCTCATGCAACAACTCTTCTGCCCTGCTTATGGTCTTGCCGTCGTCTGAATCGGGGAACCTCCGTTGCACGATGTCTTCGAGAATACGGCATGCTTCGTATGCCTGGCCTTGCTTGATTAGGCAGAGTCCAAGGTTGCATGCCTTGTTGGCGTCAGGCTCAATCAGCTGAGCCTTCTGGTAGACCGCCTGAGCTGCATTATAGTTGTCTTGCTGCATGTAGGCCCAACCTAAATTGCCCTGTCAAAAAGGGATCGAGAGAACAATCAATTAATAGTTTTTATCATTCACCATCACAGTTGAACCAGAAATGACCCAAGTAAGCCTAAGAATGGTGCCTCATCATGGAGCAAATAATTTGGAACTAAAATGATCGAAAATGTTACCAGTATTCGTGCAGTTTCTTGTTTGATGGAGACTTGGAACTTCTTGCCATGGGAACGTGCAGTCTTAGTAGACTTTCCATTGAAAGCTTCCCCAAGGTGTATCATATGGAGCTTCTGTTTTAAAAGCTCTATCTGTTCCTCTATCCTTCCACATTTCTGAATCAGCCAAAATAATGCACCACAATTAGCACAACAAATTTTACTTCATCTATTTCATGCTCGACATGTTTGCGTGCTTTCTGTTAGCATGAGAAACAATCTGATACCTTATAGAGATCGATAAGGAGATTGTCGAGAGATTCTTGTGCTTGCTTTGAGCACAGGTGTCTGAAAGACCTGATAACTTCAATTGCTTCATCTGTCCGATTCTGCTGCTTCATTACCACCGCCATGTCCTTCAAAGCACTGTCTACTCTATCACCAACATTGATGGCTTTCCAAAACCATAATATCGCTGCATTATGGTCCTTCTCTACTAGCTGATTCATTTGTGAAAAGATCACATTGAGCAAACAAAATTCCAATTTGAAGAAGAAATAAATCACAATGTCAAACAAAAGCAAAAGGCACACATTTCAGCAATTACAGTAAGGTAGAGATTTTGAATCTTAGATGATGTGAAATAAGATGAAGATAAGAGTTCTCATCCTATCGAAAAAGAAAAGAGAAAGATCATGTTGCATCAGTAGACCCTCTAATTCTGATTGAGGAAATTTATTGAGTTGAAGACTATTAAGAATATGCTGGTTCATTTGACTGAGTAAAACTGTTGCAACACATAATTCCGTTTCAAAAGTCCTCCTCAAGCAGATGCAAACCAAAACATATTTTTTCTTTGTGAAAAGAGAGGAGAATTATCAATTCAATGATGCTTTGTGAAAAGTTTCATCTTCTCTTATTGCTGACCAACTAAGACGCCAATAAAAACAGCTTGTTGGATCTACCTCTGTAAGTCTGAATAGGTCGTGGTTTTCCATTTTCTTGGGACTTGGGGCTGCCACAAATCGGAGGACGAGGAAAAGTTGAACATGCCTCCTAATCGGTCAAGATTGTTTTCCTAATTCAGAGCTTACAATTTCAGAGTTTACGAATTAACCTTATCAAATGAATCATGCAGTCTACCAATTCGACCAGTGATTTTGCTGTTCTTGCCTCTCCAGGGCCATGTTGACCATTCACACAAGAATACCAAACTCAAGCATAAAGCTCAATAAAAATTGGTGAAACATGTAGATATCTCCGGCCATTAAAGCTGAACTTTTGAATCATATATATCAGTGATATCAAAGAAACAGGATAAAATTGAACAGACTATGCGCAAAAGTTACGCATGAGATAACATTTCTCCCATAAGGACCTCAGAATGAAAACAAAGAGGCGATTAAAATAAGCAATATAACCACATATTCAGACTCAAGTACAGAGATCACCAAAATGCTCAGATATTGCTACCATTATTTCCATGAAAATTGCACTTGATTCAATTGAACAACACCAACAGAACTTGCAGAAACCAATTAAGCAGCATCAGTGCATGCTGCACATAACATAACATGTAAAAAGCAGTTCATACATGTGATATTGATGTACCTGGAGATGCTTGGCCTTGACATAAGGGCTGTCGCCGAGAGGAACCTTGTGGATCACATGAAACATGTTCTCCTTGTTGTTCTTCTTCTCTCCTCCTCCTCCTGCTCTCCTCCAATTCCCAGCAGCACCACTACCAATTCCTTCTCCCATTACTCTCTCTCTCTCTCTCTCTCTCTCTCTCCACAGCTTGTTGTGCTGCTCCTTTGCTCAATTGACAGCAAGAGGAGAGAGAAAGGAGTAGTTTATTAAGCAAACAGGGTCACCAAGAACTTGGACGCTTTCCCGTCATGATACGTGGTGGGCGAGCAGTTGGCCTTCGAAAAAGATGTGTAAGGTTTCATCCACGTGGCGCGAGATCAAGCGGGTGATCTGGCAATTCGACGACGATCCATGACTCGAGGCGTGGTTTGCGAACCGGGTCGGTGGTCAGGTTCGGTTTATTTTAATGATGGTAATCTCCGATGTGATAACTAACGGCGCCGTGCTCGTTGGAATGGATCCGGTTCTGTGGGCAATGTCGCTGTTCCCGTTACCGTTGGCTGCCTCTTTTTTTTTAGTAAGTATTATTTGAGTATATGAATATAAAAATAGTACAAAAATAAGTAAGGGGATATTTCTTTCTATTTCCGAGAATAAGCACTTGCCTTCTGTCAACCTTCCAACTTTTCTAATTTAACTCATCATTATTTGTTCTATTGACTTTTCTTTTTTATTATTTATCTAATTACAATTCAATATATTTGGAAAAAAATCTAAAATAATATAAATAAGGAAAATTAAGACAATAAAGTTGAGTAGGTGATGATGAAGTAGAATACAGTAAATTATTAATAAATTTATGTTTGAATAAGAATCAGACAAAAAAATGTCCTAAATTAAATTTGTTTGAATAAAAATTTTAAATTATAAGATTCAAAAAATAATTAATATCAAAAAATTATTTTACCTCTATATTTAATTTAATATTTGAAAATAGAAATAATGATATAACGAGTATAAAAAATTATATCATATCAAATACTATCAATTTGATGTGTTGAGTTTTATATTGTTGGACTTCATATCAGTCATCTCATCATACTTAATTTTTCAAAAAGTTACTGGTATGATGTCATGTGAGCTCACTCCACCCAATTTAACTTAATTCACATCATCAAATTTTATAATCCAAACATACTCTAAAAAACACATAGGTTAAGATGAAAAGGTTATAATAGGATAAGTAGACATGTAGTTATTTTAATAGTTTAGTGCACATTCGAAATAGTACATAGTATAGAAGAGGTAAAATCATAAATTATGTTTAATAACGAAACAAGAATGGGCACGAATACTTCAAACAAAATTGTTTGACAGAAAGTATTGACATGGAATTTTGGTTATATGAAAAAGCTGTCTTTTTATTTAAAATTAAAAAGTTATAAAGTTCATAATATTTAAAAGTAAAGAGTTGAACTATTTTTAATGAATTCTTTGATAATATAGAGTGTATTGAAATAAGATATTTTAAATTTGAGATTCGAATAATCTTTTATTCTAAAGTTCAACATGCTTGCGAGATGGACCATCTCACTAGCTATAGTTTTTATATATACATGCATATGCAATTTTGTCATTGAGAGCAAAAATACAAGCACGGCCATAAGAAATTTTAAAAAAAATTATCTTATCTGCCCTTGTTCTGAGTTTTCAAGTAGCTGCGATTTTGTTCACAATAATTTGTTTATAAAAGATCCTTCAAAATTAACTTAGACAGGGTCCTTAGAGTACCTCAAAAATATTATGAACTATAAAATAGATAGGTCTTTTGGAATGTCCGTTTGTATTTATTTGACCAAATAAATAATAAATCACTCCGTGTACTAAATTTATGAATCTTATTCATAAAATAATAATAACTCGAGATATTTTTATAAGATTGAATCTAATCCTTAAAGTTGCTATCTAAATACTAATGAGGACCATCTTTTTAAAAAAATATTCATAAATGAGTCCTGGTCACAATCTTCTTGACTTCGTGATGTATATGTGTTTACATTCAAAGTTTTTTTAAAAAATAGATGCTATCATATATTTCTCAAAATATTAAAAAGTGATCTTGACCGAAAAAAAAATATTCAAAAGTATCCAGAGGGGGTGACAACATTCATTCATTGAGTATTTTGTTTCTTTGCTTTCCCTACTTGCAAAATAGATTTATGTTTAATCAGCTTGTTCTTTTTTCTAAATTTTTTTGAATGGCATCCATATTCAAATGATTGTCAGCTTCTTAATTTAATAAAACAAAGTAAAACATATTAAGAATTATTTTGATACTTTTAACCATTTATATCTTTTTTTTTTGAAGTTTGAACTCATCTTATAAAAATGCCTTTATAATTCAAAAAAGATATTACAATTGCAGAAGTGCCAAATAATATGATCACACCTTGCTGCTGAACTGAGGTCCATGTCCTGCCCACTATGTCTTAGTGTACAACATATATATATATATATATATATATATTAGTCGCCGATCAATAAATAAAATAAATTAACTATATCACAAAATTATCTAATTGTTTAAGTTAATAGATATTTTTAACTATTATTTAAAGATATTAAGTTTAATTTTTAATAATATTATTTTATTAATAATTTTTTTTATATTTTTTTATCTATATATTTTATCTTTTTTTTCTAATCTTTTATCTTAGTTCCGTCCCTATCTTTATCCATTTTAATATTTCTTTTATCCAGCCTAACATTAGATACTGCGTGCTTTTAGCACCTTTCATCATTCTTGTTTTTGTAATTGATTTAACTGATATTCAAAATATTATTAAGATTTAATGTTTATATCAAATTATCTTTATTTGAACCGTCTCAAGCGCGTGCAACAATATAAAATTCTTATGCCTTTCGTCACTATCACTTTCCAAGCGAGTGATATTGGATATATAAAGAAAATGCATGATTGTAAATGAATAGTGTGGGTAATGTTTAAATATGAAAAATAATGTGATCGGATAAGATAATCAATGTTTATTTTAATTTAAAAAAGAAATATGAAAGATAGATATTTTGAAAAGACAGTTTAATATATTTTGCATTCTTATTGCAATTGTACTTTCCTTGACTATAAAGAAAGAGCAATAAGAGGAAGGCTGCTTTTAAGAGATCTTAAAAATGGAGGAAGAAAATAAATATGCATGAGTCAAAATGTTATGAGATATAGGCACTGTTTGATTGGAGAGCATTTGACTCAATCGTTATTCTTCTTCTAAAAAAAATTGATTCAAAATGTTGTCCTTCCAAATACAATCATAAAAAAATCATAACATGATAAAATTATTTTCAAAAAAAACTAATAAAATAATTATTTATCATTTAAATTTAAGAAAAAATCAATTAAACAATTGTGCATTAAATACTTCCATATAAAAAAAGTAAGTCATGCTCTCCAAAGATAAAGGAGCATCTCTCTATCTAGAGATATTGTAGAGCGCGTTGTAACGCTCTAACCTCGTGGCCCATGCGTGCATTGATGATTTGCAATGCAATGCTCAGGTGAGCAGGCATGACTAGGAACGTCGCCCATGCGGAGCGGAGCCAAGGCAGTGCATTGGTAAAAATGCACTGGTGTCCAGGCGTGCGTCGATGATTCTATGGGCGCGCCCGTAGAAATGGGACAAAACTCATGGGTCGTGGCTAAGGTAGTCTTGGAGGGATGCAGCATGAAAATGGCTTGGAAACCATAGGCGTGCCTGGTGTATGGCACGGGGCAGCGGAGCTGCAGAGGAGCGGCAGCGTAGGGAGCGTGCGTCGACGCGCGCCCAGGAAATTCGTGTGCCGACCCATGAAAACGTCAATGTTTTCATGTGCCATGGATTGGCAGGCAGCAGGAAACAGAGCAGCAGCGTCGCGGCGGTTGCTGGGCATGCGTTGGCGTAGCCCAGGAAAACCATGTGCGCGCCCAGGGAAATTCATGGGCGTGCCCATGCGTGCGGAGGTGTTTCAGCAGGGACAGGAACTAGCGTGCAAGACTGATGTTGGGCAGTTGCAGCGGCGGTTAGGGGGTTTTTAGGAAGGAATTGTAAGTCAAAGAAGGGTCTTTGACAGCCATTGGACAATTGTAATGGGTAGTTACATGTATGGTTGGTTTCTATAACTATCTTGTAGGCTTATATATATGTGCAAGGCATTGGTAGGCAGCAGCCAAGTAGGAGTTGAGGGAGCAGCCAGAGAGTGAGCAAAATACTCCAGGATTTTGTATTACTTGCCAGAGAATGTTCTAAGGCTGGTTTATGTCTTAGATGTGTTGTAACTATATTATTGCAATGAAATTACTTTCTTTCCCCATCTCTTGGTGTTGAATTCCGCATTGTCATAGTAGGAACGTTTCTTGGGCAAGGCTTTGACGCTTTGGACAAAACATCAGTGTTTTGGACAAGTTTTGTAGGCTGACTTAGTTGTTTGGTGTAAAGGACTAAGGCCGCACGCACTTAGAAAAAGATAAGGGCGTGACATTTGGTATCAGAGCCCAGAGTTCCTTCATGGCCGAATCAAGAGATGATGCCGGGTTGAGGCATGGTCGGAAGGGGAAAAAGAAGGGAGTATCCGTGGATAGCGGAGAATGCTACGTCCATGGATGAGGCATTGCAAGACATGGCGCACCAGGATTTGGTGGAACGTCTAGTTGCAATGGAGAAGCGCTTGGAAAGTTATGGTGATCTTTCCAAATGCGTGGAATCTTTGGAGGAGAATAGTAATGCATTGCGGGCCACCAACGAAATGTTGACTCGCATGGAGGCACAACACCGGGAGAGGATTCAACTGCTGGAGGCAGAAATCCTAGTGCTAAAAGCACATGGTGGTGTGGGCGGCGTTGCTCAAAATATGAGAATGCCAAAGAAGTTTGTCGGGTCGGAACCGACAAAGTATGGAGGGGCACGAGTTGCCAAGGTTTTTTATGAGTTCATGTGGAGACTTGAAACTGGATTCAAGGATATGAATGTGGGAGATGATGCCTCGAAAATTCAGATAGCGGTGCGCTATTTGGAGAAGGAAGTTGTGAAGCCGAAACTCGAGTGGAATTTCGGATTGGGACTTGGGAAAAGTTCAAGGCTGAACTTACGAAAGAGTTCTATCCGACGAATGTTTGGACGTTAGCCATGAAAAAGTTGCGAGGGTTGAAACAAGTTGGCGGAATCAACGAATACATCGCTGAGTTCCGTGCAACGTTGCTAGAAGTCGGCGACTTACCCCAGGGATCGCAACTGTTCTATTTCATGGACGGCTTACAAGGTTGGGCAACAAGAGAGATCCAGGCAAGGGATGTGAATACCTTGTCAGAGGCAATTGTTCATGCCGAGAAATTGATGGATTTCGAGAAAACTATCAAGGGGAAATCGGTGGACAAACAGTTCAGTGGGGGAGAGAAACCTCACCATGATGGCGAGGCCAAGGGAAAGGCCAAGCAGGAGAAAGGTGGCAAGCCATGGAAATTATAGTGTTTCAAGTGTGGCGGACCCATTACAGGAGGGATTGTGGGAAAGCCAAGGAGTTGAACATTGTCGTTGTCACCGAGGAGGAGAACGCAACACCAGTGTGGCGTTTGGGAGGCATGCGACTTTTTCTCCAGGATAGCTCCGACAGGGGCAATGATTCAAACTAGTAGTTTGGAAAGTTTGGGGTGGCATGAGGCAGACAGCGTGCCACAATAGGTAGGTGGGGGTCAAGGACGCATCAAAATCCTTGAATGTTTGAAGTGTCTTCGGTGTTGAAGACAAAGGTCTTTGCGGGTTTGCAAAGGAAGGATTATTGTTGGTATGGTGTAGTATCAACAAGGCTTCGTGGAGTAGCGAAGGAAGGAAAAGTCTTCGGTGTTGAAGACAAGGTTGGACATTAGCTTTTCGAAACAAAAGCAATGTTCAAGGTCGATCGGGAGTAGATTGGCCAAGGTAAAGGTTGATGGTGTTATTATCAACCAAGGTGCTTGGAGAAGTCGACAACAATAGAATTTGACGAGGTCTGCGGAGTTGCAGAAGGTAGCCTATGTGTTTTGGCGAAGGGAAGAGCGGTTCTGTGGTGTTGCAGAACAGTTGATGCGGTGAAGTATCAAAGGAAATTGGGGGAGGCTCTCCAAAGGAACAAGAGATGGTTCTTCTCTTGTGAAGGTTAAGCCATGTTGTAGCCAAGACCGCATTGCCGGGACGACAAGAACTTGAGTGGGGGAGAGTTGTAACGCTCTAACCTCGTGACTCATGTGTGCATTGATGAATTGCAATGCAATGCTCATGTGAGCATGCATGACTAGGAACGTCGCCCATGCGAAGCGGAGCCAAGGCAATGCATTGGTAAAAATGCACTGGTGCCCGAGCGTGCGTCGATGATTTTGTGGGCGTGCTCGTAGAAATGGGACAAAGCTCATGGGGCGTGACTAAGGTAGTCTTGGAGGGATGCAGCATGAAAATGGCTTGGAAACCATAGGCGTACCCGGTGTATGGCACGGGGCAGCGGAGCGGCAGAGCAGGGGACGTGCGTCTACACGCGCCCAGGAAATCCGTGTGTCGGCCCATGAAAACGTCGATGTTTTCATGTGCCACGGATTGGCAGGCAGCAGGAAGCAGAGCAGTAGCGGCGTGGCGGTTGCTGGGCATACATTGGCGTAGCCCAAGAAAACCATGCGCGCGCCTAGGATATTCATGGGCGCGCCCATGCGTGCGAAGGTGTTCAGCAGGGACAGGAACTGGCATGCAGGACTGATGCTGGGCAGTTGCAGTGGCGGTTATGGGGTTTTTAGGAAAGAATTGTAAGTCAAAGAAGAGTCTTTGACAGCCATTAGGCAGTTGTAATAGGTAGTTATATGTATGGATGATTTCTATAACTACCTTGTAGGCTTATATATATGTGCAATGCCAAGGCATTGGTAGGCAGCAGTCAAGTAGGAGTTGAGGGAGCAGCCAGAGAGTGAGCAGAAGACTTCAGGATTTTTATTACTTGCTAGGGAATGTTCTAAGGCTGGTTTATGTCTTAGATGTGTTGTAACTATATTATTGCAATGAAATTACTTCTTTTTCCCATCTCTTGGTGTTGAATTTCGCATTGTCATAGTAGAAACGTTTCTTGGGCAAGGCATTGACGCTTTGGACAAAACATCAATATTTTGGACAAGTTTTGTAGGCTCATTTAGTTGCTTAGTGTAAAGGACTAAGGCCGCACGCACTTAGAAAAAGATAAGGACGTGACATCGTGCGCTCTCTCTCTTTGTTCTCTCCTAATTATTAATTGTTAACAAATGATTATTATGAATTAATTGTTAAAAATTAGAACTAATAATTTTATATCAAAATTTGAAAATTGTATTCACCGAAAAATTTAAGACTTTCTATATATTTAATTAAATCAGGTAGATACTAATAATTTAAACCTTCTCGATTGAGCATTAATAGAGTGAAATGTCCCCCAAATTTTACAAATAGGGTTTAATATATATAAACATATCATCCGTCAACGAGATCAACCGTAGCTGTAATTCGTGGACATCTTTTTAGTTTACCAAGTCCTTATAATAAATGAACGGGTGAAAATGGTTTGTTTATTACATATAATAAAGCGTCACTTACTATACATTAGATTTGATTTTTAACATATTTCTTTCTGACATCGAATGTGCATACTCACAATGACACAATCCTTAGTCATTTTTCAATATTAACTACAATTTGCAAAAAGTTACTAAACAATAATTAATAAATATATAATAATTTAAGTTTCTCGTAATAACAATTCTGAAGTTAGGCTTTGGACACCTCGTGATTTCAGTTTTTTGTCATATTTTTCATCACATTCTTTCGCCAATCTAAACTATTAGTTATTTTTTAAACAATTAAAATATTTATTTAACTTTATCAGTTTTTTGTTTATTTAGTTTATTTTAATTTTTTTTACTTATTAAGTTATGTTTAGACCTTTGTATGATCCTAGATAATAAATTAAAAATATAGTAAGCCTATACCTTTTTTTTATTCTCTTTTATTATTGTTTCATTTTTTCCTAAATATTAGTTTACGGGCTAAAATATAATCTGATAAATAACCTAAAATTGAATAGGAATATAATCAAAGAAAGATATTTTTTTTAAAAAAATAGGAAGTAAAATCAGGGAAAATAATAAAATATATATTATATGCTAAGCTACTAAACGATATAATTATATTATTTAAATACCAAATACTTTTTTAAGAAAAAGTTCTTACCAAAAATAATTATGATACTATTTTGTGTATAATATAATTAAGAAAAAGAATTCTCCCTGAAATGAGGAAATAAATTTCCTACTTTATATATAATTATTTCGCCAATGGACCAGGCGCGCACTTGCCGATGGAGTACTTACTTCATGGGTAAAAATGATAAAACTTAATTAATGATAATTAGTAATAATTAATTAGTGAAATTGTATTGTGAAAGGAGAAAAAATAACAAATTTAAATTTAAATCCTTAACGAGATTAAAATTAAGATTTATTTTTGTTAGTGAAAGTGTATTGTGAAAGGAGAAAAAAAATTAATAATTTTAAATTTAAATCTTATCTCTGTTCGATATCTGTCCAATTAGTCAAATGTTAGTGTGAATTCCGAATGAAAAAGAGAGACAAAACCCAAGTAAGGTACACGCACATATCCGGTGTCACGTCTTGAGAGCCACCGCTTTGTGCATGGTTTCTCGACTAACCAACGCTTGTCCATTCTGCCTTCTCGACACGACTCATCCTAAAAGCTCTCTCTCTCTCTCTCTCTCTCTTCTCTCTCTCTCTCACTCACACACACACACAAAGGTTCGGTACGCAGTAGTAGAATGCACACAACTGGAGCTGGCAAAGGAAAGCATGAATACCCTCTTCACATTTTTATATACAATCTTTACGTTGTCTGTTCTTTCGAAATCCTGGAGAAAATGAAATGATACCATGTTTGTTTTTTCTTTCCACGTACTGCCATGCATATGGAACTCAGGAAGCTTAATAGTTGCTTTGCTTGCATGCAGGCAGTCTAGCGGACGATCCATCGAATGGGAGGTGGCGGTGCAGCAGTTGGAAGAGCGTACAAGAGGGGACCCAGCGTGATCAAAGAGGTCATCTACGGAATGACGCTGGGCCTCATGGCCGGAGGGCTGTGGAAGATTCACCACTGGAACAACCAGAGGAGGACCAGGGAGTTCTACGATTTGCTTGACAGAGGGGAGATCACCGTCGTTGTCGCCGATGACAACGCTGCCACCGAGTAGCTGCTGCATGTTGCTCAGATATGGTGATCGTACAGCAAGCCTTCATGAGTTGGTAGTGCAGTCATGTTTTCTTATTAGGAGCTGAAACGCTGGTTTAAGATTTTGCTTCACTGTCAGTAGTTTACCTGCCATAGAGGAAACAAGTGTGTTGCTTTTGATGACGGGATTTGTGGGTGTGATAAGATATTTCAAATCCGCCGATTTTTAAGCACATGATTGTTCTTTTTTAATTTATTTCACATGATGAGCGTGCGAGCTTTTATTAATAATGGAATAAAAAAAATTCTTAGGATGAGACTAAACTAGACAGCTTTTAAAAGTTCAATAGGTTATATAATGTTAAACAGCTCTTGGCAATTTAATTTCTTTATGGAAACCACATGTTGCAATAAATTAGGAATACATTCCAATTCTTCAAAAAAAAAAAAGATTTGGAAATATATACCCTTAGGCAGCCTCATCGGGAGACATGATTGATATCTCAAAATTTTGATCCACATACATTTGTGAGCAGGGGGGATCAGAGGATAATAATTTTTGCATGCTTCAGATGCTTTCAGCAAACATGGGAAACAAACAGATAAACAAGGGCCGACAGAGACAAACATAATAAAACCCATCATCGAGAACCCATCATCGAGATAGTAGTGAAACTGCTAATAAGACCAAGCATGCAACACCATGATACACATGTAGGACCCCTGCATCACTCGAACTGGTTTCCCCTTGCTCGGCCACCGCCCATCCTTCCGCGTCCACGCCCATAATAACCTCCTCTTCCACCACCTGGACCTCCTCTGCCTCTTTCATATCCAGCGCCTGCGTTAGAGCGAAGATTTTTAAGAAACAAGCATTCAAATGACATACAATCTTGAGAGATATGAGAATGAAAACATATGAGGGGGTTTTATCTTACCAACAATGTCATAAGACGGTAATAGAACACGTTACAATATCTTAACTAATAGCCCCCAACAATGATTGTATCGTACTTGCATATAGTTATGACTAGCGCCGATGCACATTTTCTGCTCTAACTTCTGAGTCCAACAAGTATTTCGCTACTAATTATCGGTGCATATATCTACCTCTACATAAATTAAGTACGTGTAAATAATCTTGGTTGCAAGAATGATAAGACGAAGAACGGGCTGAAATTTCAGCAACCCTAAAGCGAGCTACCATCAAACAGCAATCCAACCAAGCCTCCTGTTGAGACATTTGTAGCCCTTACCCGAGCAGGTGACCAAGTAAAATTATTGAAGAGTGAAAGCCTCCTGTTTAGGTTTTCAATTCAATCACTCTAGGACCATTTAAAAAAAAAAATAACTTTAGGATCATTTGCTTCATAGGATCAGAATAGCTTTGTGATTTAATTAGGAAAAAGAATTTAATTACTTTTCTGAAATTCGTCATAAGAACAAATAAAACATGATGTTCTAACCATGATAGTTCCAGCCTCCTCCTCTACTTCGCCCACCACCTCGACCCCCATTCCAGCCCCATCCGTCATTATCTACACATCAGAGGCAGAAAAAACCATTTTATGAAGACTGGAAAAGATTTTATACATGCCTAAGAGAAAGTACAGTTTTTTTACGACAACAGAAGAATTTATCCTGAAACTATTATACTTTTCATGTGGGCCTTATCCTGTCCAATTAAGACGATGCAGTATGAAAATTAAAAATCAGGTTACCTTGATAGTTGTTATAGCCACCATACCCACCATATCCCCCATATCCTCCGTAGCCTCCATATCCTCCATGTCCTACATGCCCTCCATATCCCCCTCTTGCCCAGCCCCTTCCTCCTCTTCCCCTACCGTGACTACCTCGTCCACGACCATATGAATCTGCAAGAAAAAAATGGTAAAAAACAGCAATACTAATACATTTCATTCATCATCATAAAAGAAAAAAGTCAAATACCATCAACAACATGATTTTGGATTTGCCTAGGCTGAAATTGTTGTTGTTGTTGTTGATACTGTTGCGGCTGCTGAATCCTTTGATGGCGTCTTGGTTGCTCAACATGAGAAGGAGCTTGATACCTTTTATCAAGAGGAAATTCTGTAAGTTCCACTATCACCATAGTACAATTACATTATTAAAAGCAGAGGACATGTAGGATACCCTGGTGAATTCTTGTCCAACTCCCTTGTTGATAGTGCTATCGAAATCATTGAGACATGACGAGTCATCTCGAGACTGCATAATGCATTATGGGAGAAAGGATAGAAGAATAAATGGTTTGAAATACATCTATTCATATAAACTTACGGTACGAGGCCTTCCTCAATTGGTTCCCAAACATCAATAATGCTGACTGAACTGATGGAAGTGTCCTGGTGCAATCCATGAGTCCTTTTCTGTAGATAACAGATAAATCAACCAAAAGGTGATATGTGATAGATAGTATGGACTTGTACAGAAACTTTAGACTATGGAGTTTGGTCCACTCCACAGGGATTATGGAGATTTGTCATCTCGAATGAACAAGTTATTAGTTGTAATAGTGTTTAAGATTCTTGCACTTTTACTACTAGTAACATTTATCTTAGTTTCATTTCTATAATTATTGTCATTTATATTTTCAGCCTCTATCAACTTGCAAGTCAAAATTGTAAACATAAATGTGCCAAGTAATCAACCTTCAGAATCTCCGCTATAGCAACTGTCTTGCTGATTGCCTGCCCCATTCCCTTGAGAACAATTTCTCTAGCCCGTCTTTCCTGAATGCCAACCATCCCAAATGATGTAAACATAAACTACAATATAATATATTACGACTAAATTGATGCAAAAGCAGTCCAAAATAGTGCATGTGGGAAGTATGAAGTTAAAATTTAAAGTTTTATTTAGATATCAACAAAATCAAATTTGGGGGAAAGAGAAGACACATTTTAACCAAGAAACAACTTGAAAGTTTACAGATAACACAAATAGTAAAATGACTCCCATCCCAAATAACGGGTGGACATATACATCTATATTTGATGTCCAAACTTATACTTAAAATAAAGATTATGAAAATTTGGAATGATTTTATGATACACAAAATTTAACTGTTTTCACTGCTTCAGGACAAGCTATTATCTTTTAAAAGTATCCATGAGTGGATTGTTTGTCAGTATGTATCATTGTGTGTTAGATGGAATAAGCTCATTTTTTGCTACAAAGGTTAAATGCAATAACATTTTTTTTTGAGAGAGAAATAACATATTTATTTAAAATAACATTGTAACTAGTATAAAAAAAACAATCTGAGTACCACAAAGAAAATATATACAAAACTCCATAACTGTGGTTTATTTTATTTGTGCAGAAAAGGATGCATAATATGGCTACCACGACCAGCAAAATAATCCTAAAATAAGTCTTCATAATGTGTCTGTCCTCCCAAGAGAAACAAAAAAAAAATTGAAATCTTCAAGGAAGTTAGACAAATAAAAAAAACACCAAACTTGCTAATGCCTAACATAAGCTGGCCTTGTTTCCAGGTTTATATATCTCGCATCAAATGTTCAACAGATTTATGGACTGCTTTGACTTATAGAACACAATCTTCTCTTGTAACAACAAAATATCATTCAATGAAGTAAAAGTTACTACGGTATTTTCTCTTGAGTTTTCACTATTCTCTTCCAGAAAAACATTAGTGCGGTATTGTTCACTAATGTTATTGACCTATACAACAACAACAAAGCCTTATCCCACTAGGTGGGGTCGGCTTGTGCATGTCAAACTAGTACTATTAGGAGATAAGAAAAAGTGATTATCTAATATTCTTATTTAAAGTTCCGCTTCAAATAGTCAGACGCATCACAAACATGCCAAGATATATGTATCATTTGCTTGATCTGAATTACCTACAGAGTATTGTTAAAAAGAAAACGTGATACAACTATGAAGAAAAACTGCAAAGCAGTATTAGTTGTTCAGATAAAACAATAGCCACCATTCCATGTCCCTTCACAATCTCCAAGAGAGCCTATTGGATGCTCCTATCAAATTAATACCACATTTAAAGTATTCTAATATATCAAACTCGTTCATAACAAAGACTCTTTTTCAGCTATACTTGTTTGATACAATAAATATGCCAAAATTTCAAAAACAAACAAACAAAATCAGATCCGCCACAACAATCCCTTCACGTCATAAGCAACCAAAATGTTGTTTCAATTCATTGTCATGTTGAATTAAAACAGACAAGGCGTAAAGTTCCTTGTAATGCCATTTCCTGCAATCTCAATGGATTGATAGCTAAACCGCAAGAAAAAATCTCTTTTATGATTTTCTACCACAAAGTTGCAGATGATATCAACAATTTCTAAAAAAAAACGTTGACACCATGAATCCTAGTCTTTGAGGAAACACCCCATAAAATTCTCAAAAAACTGAACATAAACTGAACACTTAACATTACACTTTTGAATCAGTTCAGTGCACCCGAAACTTTTGGTAACTCCCACCTACGATTCCCTCTTCTCGATCGGGAAACCCTTTCGGGGAGAACTGCTCCTCACACTTCAATGACACATGATACAAGCCGCAATCGGCAAACCACAAGAAATCCAACATAGTTTAGTTACAAAAAGAAGAGATAAAGCAAAGTTAGAGCACTGTTCATCAAAAGCATCGTAGATCCAATCTGCAAGGAAAGCAATAAAAGAAGGGAAAAAGACAGAATAAAGGAAAAAAGAAACCGGGGAAGGAACCTGAAGAAGGGTGGTGGCGTAGCTGATGTAATTGCGGATGAGGCCCTGGGAGGTGATACGGATCTCGTTCTCGCCGATGGCCGACTCGGGACGCGGCCTCTCAACCCTCTGGTACCTATCCATTGCCGCCGACTACCTTCTCTGAGCACTCAACGCAACGGCGGAGATGACGACGACGAAGTTGGCGGCGACGGCGGTGGCGGCTGGAGGAGGAGGAAAGGTCTTCGATCGAATGCTACAATTTGGTTTAGGGTTTTGAGGGAGCAAAAACCCTTGAAATAACACACAGAGAGAGGGAGAGAGAGAGAAAGAAGGCGGAAGAAGATTAAAAAGAAGGACCAGGATTTTATCGATTAGATTTTTCATTTATTTGGTTTATAATAAATTAAAATTTAGCCCAAGTTTTCTATTTACATTAATGTGCCCTCGTCATCTTTTTTTTGTTTTCTCAACTTTTCTTTACGTTTTTTAGAGCACCAAATTTATATAATGTAAAGGAATGCACCATGTCAATTTTTATACTTCTTTCAATTTTAGAAAACTGTTTTTAAAGAAAACGATATTATTAGGGAAAAAATATTGTTATAAGGGTGGGATGGATAATAATTAGAGATCAAATGTAAAATGACAATTCAGAAGAGTAAATTGTATCAATTTTGAAGTTTGTTTCTTATAATTAGAATTTGAATAATGTATGCAGTTTGGTTGGCACGAAGTGAAACAGCTGGAAGAGAGGCATTTGATAATAACATGGCATAGTTTGCCAGTACAATATACGCCAATTAAAAGTCAATTATTTATTATTGGGCTTTGTAGCATCCTAAATTTTGATTAGAAAAGGAATAAATACTAAAAAAACACCGACGTTGGTTTTATATTGACAGCAAATGGGCTTGAAGAAAAATTAACATTAAACGGGATATTGGGTCTAAGCCTTTTTATCGCATTAATGGTTTATATTTCTATGTCTTTTTCCTAATTTTCAGATATTTAACAAAACAATAACTAAGTTTGGTTATGTTCCATGAGTAATTAGAGTTAATAGTCATAAATTTAATTTTTAAAATTATTAATTTAATTAAAAAATATTATTTATTAATTTGGATTAGTTATTAGTAGTTCTGAATATCGGGAGTCGTTAGAGGTAAAAAAAAGAAATTTAACAAACAATAAAGTTTTTTTTTCATTGAGGGCGAAGTGCGAGTTGTTTTTATCATGGACATGATTTGGCCGTACACAACATCTTGGTATAAGTGACTATTAATTTTATAAGTTCCAAAACCAAGTTGCACAAATTGTTTAAAAGAAGACAATGATTTCTTTATTCTGATAATTTTAATAAGAAAAAAAGGAGCATACTATTGCGCTATACATTATTGCACGGTACTAAAATTATTATTAATAATTTTGGTACATGCTTCTTGCCACATTAAAAAATAATCAATTCCTTAAATTAGTTCGCCGCTTATAGTTTCAGGAATATTTGTCTTAATGGTTACTAATCGCGATTTCGTAAGCAACTTGACTTGAACAATGTGTGCAATTTTGGTAGGTTTTACTTACACGAATGTTTAATCAAACTTATATACGCATCTTATTTTATTCATAAATATGAAATAAATAAAAGAAATCGATGGTTGAACGATGGATCCCGTGGAACAAAATGTTGTCTCTCTTTTTCGTCGTTTGAATTACTTAATACTATAAGGGACGTTTTATAACGCTCCCAAAATTAGATCTTGCCACCTAACAAAAATCATGACTTTAAAGACGCTACCGTTTTACATCTTTAATTTACTTTAACCAATCCACTAGTCAACACTGTAAACATGTCATTGCGAAAGTCATTACTTTACTTATAATCAAGATCTATGCTATGTGCAAGTCATCCATCACGAACATCATCATGCTACCGCTGCGCAATCATCATCTATTTGCATGCAGGATCAAAATGCAAGGAAGGCAATCCTTCCATGAGCTATGAAGTCTAATATGTAAAGGATAAAAATTCAATAGGGTAAAACATATATGAAGATATTAATAAAGAAAATCATGTCCTATCATACAGTCATCGTTATAAAATCTTAACATTACTTTCAATTTCTTTACCTCTTTCATCCAGTGACGTGAGTCCATCAGTATCAATTACTTTCATCTTTCAGTTCAGTAACAGTGGCAAGAACATCAATTACACCTAACTCGCGTAGTGTATTGTATATCAATATGTTCATGTCCAGTTCATTATTCTTCTTTTCATTAAGCTTGGTAGCATCTTTTAATTCAATCAGTAATGAGCAATTAACAGTACATGAAGATTCCAACGATCCGTCGTCATAATGGCTAGCTAGGCCATGGGGTCAATCCTAGACTCATCAGAAAGTTGATAATTACCTATTTATTCATGTTTTCCATTATATAATCGGTATAATTTACATGTATTTCATTATCATATTCATGCATTTTCGCTATTTTGATTCATTTATTTCATTTAATGAGTCAGTATCTACATAATGCGTATTTTCTATATGTCCAGGAGCTGTTGGATGCATGACAGAAGAAAGATCAAGAAAAAGAAAAAATATAAGTTCCGTCATGGGCCGTGATGAGTTGTCACAAGTCGTGATAGCATATACAATGAAACCAACCTTCGCTAGAGTGACTACAATAGTAAATCGTAAATGTATAACTTAGATGTATAAATTACATACATGGGTTACTAATAGAATCTAGTGAATATTGATTAGATTCTCGGATCATAGGCGTGCTCGGACGCAGGAGGCCCGACGAGGTCGAGCGTTGCCGAGGTGGGTGGGACTTTCCATAAACCTAGATCAATGTCACATCATGGTGGTCTAGTATATTCATTTCTTTAGCTCACCTGGTTGATTATGTTAATGATGTGATGATCTTTTGAGCTATTGTCATGATGTGCGGGATTTGGTTTTTCGATGCTTTCACGGGTTTTCGTGATGAGATNGATTTACTCTTGATTGACGAGGTGGTGTCATGACACATAGTTATTAGATCATACATAGCATGTTTTGACTTTGCATATGATTGCAAGTATTTTCCATACATGAAGCTATGTATGACATAAATTTTAAATGTGATCTTCCGTTGGATTTGTTTTCCGGATGGTTTTAATGTTTTATGGATCCATTTTTCACTCACTGAGTCATTTATGCTCACCCCTCTATTTGTATTATTTTGTAGGTGACTGAGGAGGTACTCCTCGGAGATTGATGATTGCTTGCATGCTAACGGGGCGCTAAAAGGGAAAATTAATTAGGATGTGTGTGATGGATTGGAGAGGACGAGCGATGTCATTCTCTTTTATTATTGTTTTCTTAAACTTTAGCCTCCCATTGTGACCTATTATATCATTCTTGTGATGGAGTATTGTTGGACTCTCATTCCGGGCATTCGACCCACTTATTTTTTATATGTTCTAATTAGACCTTGATATGTGAGTCGGGTGTGGCCCATTATATCTCTTGTATCTGTCGCATGGACGAGTTTTTAGCAAAGATCATGTCAATTTTTTTGGAAAACCATAGAGTTAGTTATTTTGGAGTCGTTGGTCTATTATATTGACTGTTGTTATTTAGAGTTTGAATTTGAATTAGTGAAAAGTCGTAAACCCCTTGCCGCGCTCCGGGCGTCAGCTTCGGGGCGTGACAAGTTATGGTATCAGAGCCAGACTTTAGGTCCAATGCAAGGACGTGGGTAGAGTCAGGGTTAAAAGTTGAAAATAATTACACGTACTTGTTTGAGTTGTGATTATGTGTATATTTATACTTATGCTTGTTGCATAAAAATATTTTGATTCAATTGATGATGATATATGCTTGAGTTAGCATCGTAATGTAGGTTTCATGTATATATGTTCTATTTTTATCATAGAAATGATTGTATATTATTTGAGCTATATCGATATATTGAAATTCCGGATACGAGAATACTAATGAGTAAAAGTGTGAACATAATAGTGCCTATGACCCGACAACACACCCGAGATGGGCATTTTGGGTCAGTGGAGTATGGAGCGGGCTCTCATCATCTGGATAGAGTTAGCGGAGGTAGTACGAGAGAGATGCCTCACATACAAACACATACTAATGTGTCGTCGGAGGGACATACTACCATTCCACCTAGAGGATTTCCTGCAATGCCATCTGACGGGCATATGCCAGCATTGATGACAATTGAGCAGATTATGGTGATGACGAAGGATATGATTACTACTACCATCCGAGAGTTGATTCTGGTGATAGCACCACCACCACCACCAGTGCAGCATGTTGCCCCACCTGTTGAGCATTTGGACCTCTTGGTGAGACAGGTCCGAGATACTGGCATAGATGAATTTGATGGACAGTCGGATCCTGCCCGAGCTGAGTCCTGGCTGTAGCGCTTGGATAGAGTCTATCAGATGATGGCATTTACAGATGATCAGAGGATGAGGATCACTCAATATTTGATGATTGAGAGAGCTCAGACATGGTGGACGAGTAGGAGTACTACCCTGGGTGCTGGTTGGGTTTGGACAGAGTTTAGGAAGACTTTCATTAGCAGCTACATTCCTGCATTCCATAACCACAGGAGGGCCTGAGAGTTCATACACTTGAGACAGGGTGATGACACCGTGGCGGAATTCACCGCCAAGTTCGAGAGACTGAGTGAGTATGCCTCAGGTATGGTATCTATAGATGAGAGCTGACAGATGTTGTACACCGAGAAGCTCTCCACCCGGATCAGGGAGCAAATTGGTTGTACTGGCGCAGAGTCCTACGAGAAGGCTAAGGACTTGGCATTCATTGCAGAGGAGAAGGTGAACGCCAAGATGCAGAGGGCACAGTCTAACAGTAAAAGGCCTAGGGATGATCGAGATGATGATACTGATAACAGGAGTGGTAGGACAGATGCGCCACCACAGAGGAGAGTGGACACCAGTTGGTAGGACTCATAGTGTTGTGCAGTAGAGGATAGAGCAGCATACTAGAGATAGATCTCAGGGAGGAGGCCGTCGCACACATAGAGGTCCATGCCACACTTGTGGCAAACATCATAATGGCAGATGTTGGGCTAATATTGAACATACCATCACATGCTTCAGATGTGGTCAGAGAGGACACAGGAGGAGCGAGTGCTCAAAGATAGCCGCACCATCCTTTATGTCGGAGTTCCCTAGAGGTTCACGACCACTCATAGTAGCGCGACCATCAACAGTAGCATCTCGACCAGTAGCATCAGGCAGTAGAGGCCCAGAGGCCACAATACAGAGAAAGGGCAAGGCCGTCGTTAGTGCATCTGGTGCAAAACGAGCAAGCACAGTGGGGTTACCGCGTGTATATGCCATGGCACACGAGGAGACTACAGATGATCCTAAGGAGACCACAGGTTCGACCTTTCAATAGAAATACATGATTGCTTAGTACAATTTGAATTTTAGTCCTTTCTTTCATGGTTATGGATTTTACAATAATTTCGGGATTTGACTTTGAGTGGCTACATTGCTATACTATTTTCGTATGAGAATTTATTGGATTCTAGACGCACACACATGCCAGTCCCCGCCCTTACGGGTTTGTCACTCGTGGTTCTTAAAAAAATTCATAAAGTTTAATTGAAAAGTTTTTGGATCTGACAAGATATTGAGATAGTAAGGCCATGTGAGGGTCAGAGATACACTTAGAGAAATAATCCTTACGCGATTTGAAGAATAAAATACGTACAAATTTTGATGACGAAATTTTTGTTATGGGTTTTATAATTGTAAGCTTGCACAAAATAGCCCACAAGGCCCAAGAACAGATGGCAAATTTTTTTATAATTAATAGGGGTATACTTGTCATTTCGCATGATAGATATTTGTAAATAAATAAATATGATCAGTCGTTGGATTCACGACACGTGTCCTCTACTTAGATATTTGCATAGCTGCCTCTTCTTCTTCTCTCCTCCGTATCGCTACAGTGACCTTCTCTGTTCCCTTCTCCATTCGACGCCGCCGCGAGGAGTGCTCCGCTAGGACGCCAGTGCCGACAATGTTTCCGGCCACGATTTCCTTAATAATTGGTACGATGATGTTGCTCTAATTGGCGTGAGTTCAGGAACCCCATTTGATTCATGAATACGCGTGGCTGCAGGGGATAATCGAGCGGCGACGGCGTTGTGAAGGAAAGGAAATCCGGCGACGATGGGCGCGATTCTTCGCCTCATTTCCTCCGGTAAGGAAGTGCATCGATTTAGATTATCCCTGATTGTTTTCGATGGAGTTTTGATTGAGGTTTCATCGATGACATTGCAGTCCTTTCTCGCTGAGTCTCGAACGTCGTTCACGAAGATGTGTCAGCATTTCGGAGCAGCCACGAGTCGACGAATTTGAGTGAGTATTAGCTATGTATATGACTGCTATTTGATTGTTCTCGGATCTGATTTTTACCCCCAATGGATGGCAGCCTTAGTGCCGTGTGTGTACGAGACGATGATGTCGGAGTAGAGAGAGAGAAACCATCACACGCGTTGTCTTCCGCATTTCTCGGTAAGTATGGAATTGTTTTAACGAGTTATCGGTGAGGTTCTACAGAGATTTGATTTGTTTTCTGCTGGTTCGTGTAGAGGCTTTTGTCGATTGCGATTTATGTTACTTCGGGAGCTCGCCTGCGGTGTTTTGCGTCCTTGGTTAATCATCAGTGAGTAGTCATGACTTGCTGATTTTAGTTTGATAAGAATGTGGGATCAGATGTGTATTGACTCATTCCTTTTTCTTGGATGACAATCGCAAGCAGCTTGTGTGCGTGTTCATAGCCGGAGCCGGAGGAGACGATTGTATCACAGTCATTCATTCACTGTATTGGTGCTTAAGTTATTTATTCTTCGAGTGTTCATAGCATAGAAATCCCTTGAAGAATCCTCTCATTGATCCGTTGATTCTCAGTTGAGACCATTAGAGCAATAGACGCACTACCGCCGGTTGATTTCTGATTCAAACCCCTCATCTCTTCGGTCTTTCGGTGAGCAAACGAGGGTGCGTGAGTAATCTCTGTTGCATATACTAGGTACACAGGCTGATATGTATGTTGTTGTTGGATAACGATAATTATAGGTAAATGATATCCTATAACAGAAATATGAAAAAATGGCATCGATTAGGACTTAATTGAGTGCTGAATAAA
>LTAE01005652.1:10934-27816 GCA_001647135.1 Pontederia paniculata
CGATCCCCAAATGTATAGGAAGATGTGTTCTTGGGGTCGCCCATTCTTCAATCATCGGGCGTCCTCCTCGTTTGAGCCCTTTCCTCCGGTCGTCCTTTTTTTAACTCTGATCGACCGGTGCTCCTTGACTGCCCTCTACAGTCCATCAATGTCGGTCGCCCTCTCCTCAGCTCTGGTCGACCGATCTTCATGTTGACTGCCCCCATAGTCTAACACTGGTCGCCATCTTTATGTCTTGGGTCGATCGTATATGCCTCCTCCTCTATAATCATTGTTGTTTTATATGACCTCCATCCTCCTTCAACTGGTCGACCATATATGTCCTTAGGACGCCCGCTGCACACATATGATTCTTCAAGATGTGTAATACGTGTGCAGTGGTCGTCCACTCCTTTAGCTCAGGTTGACCGTTGTACTGAACTTGTCTATGTCGTGTTACAGAAATCAGCTCAAACAAGTTCATTAGTACAGACTGAGTTCACTTACAAATTTGTGATCATTCAAAATAATCTTGGGATCCTAGATTCAACAAGGTCACGTTCTCGAGCGATGACTGAGTAGTTTCTTTGATGGGAAAATAACAGATGATTACAAGATGCTAAATAACTCAAACCCTAGGGAGTTTATATAGGGACTCTAAATACAAAATAGAAAATAGAAATTCTAGAGTTGTCCAAGTTTCGCTGACCGGGCAGCGAGATCCCTCTATGGGACGAGCAACTTCGCCACCTCAATTATTCGAGCGATTATGACACACAAAGGGTGATATAGGGTTGATCATCGAGTTAAGATTCATGACTATCAACAAAAAAAATAACAATGAAATAAAAAACCTTTGGAATAATAATTAGGAATATTGGATGAAACTAATTAAGTTTGTTTTTTGTTTAAGAGTGAGAAATTGTATACTAGAAAAAATAATACCATATGAGTTTTGATGAAGTAATAAGTAATTCCTCTTTATTTAAGAAAATTTTGAATTTGAATTTATTTGAATGCATAATATTTTTATTGAGAGCGACGTGCACTTATTAGTCACGTGAATCCATAAAAAATGTGTTGGTAAAAGAATTAAAAGTTTAATATTCATGTGTTTTTTAAATTGATGCGATTAGTCAATAATATATTTTTTATGCCTAAATTTTATTTTTTTTTAAATATGTTTACCAATTGCAACTTACATAACAACCTAAACCTGTGCTCGAATCTATACAACTTATATAATCTATTGTGCGAACTAATCATGACATTGTTAGTGTAAAAGATTCGGACGCATAATTAAAGTTTAATAACGTCAAAATCTCATCAATAAAGCTAAAAAGCGGAACATTCTTTCTTATCATGAACTATAACCCAAACAACTAATAATCATACTTTTGTAAAACCTGATATGATCAATCAAATATAATTAAAATGAAAGAAAATGCTCATAGATCATTACCACCTGGTAAATAATTAACATGTGATAAGTACTATTTTAATTTGACATTTATTTTATTGTATATGTTCCATTGGTCGATATGTCGCAAAATTCATCTTGGTTTTGTTTATCGATACACTGATCCAAGGTTTATTTGATCTTACTCGATTTGAAAATATTATTTCGGAATTGATGTCGATGGAATGTTAGTAGTTTCTTATTAGCATTAAATTCGTCTTATTATTGAAATTTATTAATTTATAATTAAAAGAGGACCTACATATAGTGCAGAGTGGCCTCCCCCTTCCCCTTTAATTTTTCGATATATAAATTATGGGGGCAGGGAGCGTGTAGCGCACTTTTAGTATGGTGCGTGTAGCGCAACAGAAAATAACGAAACTATCCGTGAAAAAAAATTGAACACTATTCATTTATACAGAAAGTGTCGTTACTTTCTAAATAAATGTGCTACACATTTATTTTTTCCATAAATTATATATATATTTATTAAAAATTAAACTCAATAAATAAAATAAAATTAATAAGATAATATATTTATTTAATTTCTTTAGTGAATAAGTGATTTTAGTTATAATTTTAAGATTTAAGATTCAAATTTTAGTAACATCTTTTTATTAATAATTTTTTTATATATTCTGATTCATCTCAATTTTTAGTATTTTGCGTATTTATATTTTGATCCCCTAATTCTTTTGAGTCTATCCTTATTTATAATAATGAATATGATCATGATCGTTAACCATAATAAAACATATTTACTTATCATTAAAATGACCATGATTTTTTTTATGATTATTGATCACTTATGTAAACGATGAATTTATCTGAACTACACTTCAGGTTAAAATATATAAATATATATACGCCATACCCCTATAGACGAAACATAAATGCTTATTTAAGATATCAAAAGGTCATCGAACTGTAGCCATGTCTTTATTAATATCTGCATGCCACATTTCGTCAACCATTAATATTTTATGCAAGTGACTCCGAGCCTCTAACTTAAAAAGAAACAAATAGAAAAAATAAACTAAGCCAACCATTGCAATTTCACCTATGTTTTATATCAAAATTTCATGACGACGAAGATGGACATTGTTGCATGTATGCCTAATTACATAATTGCATTATTTTACTTCAAAGTTAACCAATATAAAAACGTTTATTCCTTTTACATGTTTAGTTATTGCATTCAATTAATCCTCGCATTCTTATATGTAAGATGTGTTACATATGCATAATGTTAGATATATGATATGACATAGTGTTCTTTCTATATATTATGCCGGATAATTACTTGTATACATATTTGATAGAAACATCAATCAAGCATAGAATAATTGGAGAGAGAGAGAGAGAGAGAGAGAGAGAGAGAGAGAGAGAGAGAGACAAGCATCTCCATTTTCCAATCCATCCCCCTTTTTTATTTCTCAAGTCAAACATCTTAATAACATTGAGTAAATTATGTGAATTATTTTTCTTTTTTTTATGTTATCTTTGGAGGAGAAGACTTTAGGCATAAATCAAGGAATTGAATTAAATAATTGTTTAAAGGAAAAAAAAAACTCATATCAGATCTGCTTAGGGGGATAATACAACGAATATACTAATGGTCTCCTAACAAATAAATTTATTTCCAAAGTTCAATTAAGCTTCACTTGGAATCTTATCAAGCACTATATTTGACTGATTATTAAGAATACAATCAAGTATTTCCCTTTTCATTTGGGTGACAGGTAGATTATAAAAAAATCGTTTCAATTTTAATTGCTACAGTATTATTATTCGTTATAACATTATTTCCGACTTCAATTCAATTTTCATTCATATTTTTTTTCTTCAAATTGCAACACTTGTTAATATTACTAATTGTACCACACAAGATAAAGTGTTGAAAGAGTTTCTATTTTAAGAGATTTATCTCGAATTTTATGTATTTAGTCAATATGCATTATAGTTGTGGATACCAGGGAAAAAAATGTTGCAACACTTAATTTAAAAAAGAAATAGCAATAAGAAATTTGAGTGATTGATATAAATTATAATTAAAAAAAAAGCTGTCGAAGTCGAGGCATGATCGCTTAGGCTGTTCATTTGTAAGCATGCACGCACCAACCACCAATCTTCTTCCGATTACATTATTCTATTCATGTACAACAAGTATAATAATAATTATTATTATTAAGCAAAATTCAACACTATATTGATTTTTTTAAAAAAATAGTCATTTTTCTTTAGAGAAAGTTTGGAAGGTATTTTTGGTTGACTATTTTGAATCTAAATATCAATAAAAAGGGTTATAAAATAGAATTCTTCTTATTCAATTTTTGTACTCACTAATTTATTAATATCTAACTTTTTCGCTCTTATTAAAAATGTCTTTGACACCTAAGTATTTGTCGCGTTTTTAGTAAAGTGTCGAAATTTTTAGCGGATAATATTTTAAAGTTTTGCGAAACAGATTCTTAATATTAAATTAGTAAATGACAATAATCTTAAATGAAGGAAGAAAGCAAAATATGATTTCACTTGATAATCATTTTGCTGTGCATAAGTATACAATAGAAATTCTTGTGATGCAATTTTTAATGAAAAAATATGCCAAAATAGGAAAGAAATGAGAGAAGGATATTAATAATGGCAGATCCGTCTTTCTACCAAGCAGTAGACGGAAATGTCTTATAAAATCACGGCTTCGGGCGCGCGTTGCTGGAGAGAGAGAGAGAGAGAGAGAGAGAGAGAGGAGAGAGAGAGAGAGAGAGGCGACGGCGGCAATGGCGATGGTGGTGGCGGTGATCCGGAGTTGATAACGTCTTCGTTGTTGGCTTTGACTTCTTCCTTGGTGTCGTTCTCTAGAAGGCGTACGCGGGTGTAATGGCGGCGGACAGGAGGAAGTTGAGGTGGAGCAAGGGGGTGTCGTTGCCGAGGAGCCTTTGCGGGCAGAACAAGCCCGACGGCGAAGATGAGGCGGATGGGGCGACGGCGCCGGAGGAGAAGGACCAGATGTCGAGGGACGGCAGCCACTACAGTCTCTCCACCGGCATCCTCCCTTCCCTCGGCGCACGCAGCAGTCGCCGAGTCAAGCTCCGCCCCTTCATCGTCTCCCCTTACGATCGCCGATACAGGTAAAGATTGCGGTTGCAACACCCTATTTGATGCTTCTGTTCAGGAGCTTTGGATCCATTTCTTCTTCTCTCCCTCTTTGTTTTATGTTTTACTTCCTTCTTTTTAAACTATATGTTATTTTAGTGCCTTCCCAAATTATGCACAATCCAAATGAATCAAATTTATCACGGTGAAGAAGAAAAAACCTGATTGTGACCTCTCTCTTACAATGATTGCATCCTGATCTTTTTCCAATAATCTGCTTTGCTTTGTCACGGTAGCCATGGATTCATCTGATAGAGGACCCAAACAAGTAAAAAAATATGAAGACGATTTGTACGAATGTTCCTGCAAATTTTGTTCAATTTATTCAAATTTGTTTCTGAATACTTAAATTGCATTGACTCATCCTTTGGAATCTCTTGCTGAACCGCTTTCCCGTTTGTGTGTTTATTGTTTAATCAAGAAAGAAACGGGAAGGTTAGTGTTGGGAGACTTTGGTACAGTAGAAACTCCAGTTGCTTCTGTTTCTTCCTTGAAAGAATTTGTTATTTACTTATTTTTTACATAAATAGCATGTAAAAATGGTCAAATCGGGTATTCCACAGTAGCCGAGCTGGCCTAGAGAATAGCTAGCTCTAACTACCTGGAAGCTCTTGTATACCAATGAATCAATAGTCGACATGAGTTTCAAGGACCTCTGGAGTGTGACAGATCTTCTACCTGCTTTGAAGTTGTTCTAACAAGTTATTCATCTGAAGTTCTAACTTATTTGAATTGCGCAAAGAACCAGTTTCAAATTAAAATGCTAAATTACCGTTCATATCTTTGTTGTTTACTCTTCTGTTCTTCTACTTTCTTTTTCTCTGATGGCACTTCCTTTCTCCTATGACTGGCTGTGGTGCAGCTTCCTAGCTTTCCTTCTCTTCTTTTACTTCTTCTGCTCTCTTCCTTTCTTTTTCTTTATGTTGCCAGCATCAGGAGCAGGTAAGCTTCTTCTTTTCTTTTTTTCCCTCCTCTCCCCTTTGTTCCCAGCTACATCATATAGCCTTTTTGCAAGCTGAAATCTGTGCAGGCAATACTTTTCAACTTATTCCATCTCTTGTCTGACTAAAAAGAGAGAAAGAAAAGAGATAGTCATCTATTTTTTTACTGATATGATATATACCTTACAAATTGAAGACATCGCTAAAGTTCCTGTTTGTTTGTAGCTAAATTACTGTTCATACCTTCGTTGTTTACTCTTCTATTCTTCTATTTTCTTTTTCTCTGATGGCACTTCCTTTCTCCGGTGACTGGTAGTGCAGCTTGCTAGCTTTCCTACTCTTCTTTTACTTCTTCTGCTCTCTTCTTTTCTTTTTCTTTATGTTGCCAGCATCAGGAGCAAGCAAGTTTCTTCTTTTTTTCTTTTTTCCCTCCTCTCCCCTTTGTTCCCAGCTACATCGTATAGCTTTTTTTGCAAGCTGAAATCTGCACAGGCAATAGTTTTGAACTTAGTCCATCTCTTGTCTGACCAAAAAGAGAGAAAAAAAAGAGATAGTAATCTTTTTTTGACTGATATGATATGTACCTTACAGATTGAAGACATTGCTAAAGTTCCTGTTTGTTTGCAGCTATTCAAGATTCCATTTTGTGACTTTCTGTTTGTTCCTTGCAGAGCTTGGGAGACTTTTCTTATCGTTTTGGTTATCTACTCTGCCTGGGTATCTCCATTTGAGTTTGGATTCCTCGAGCAGGCAAAAGGACCTCTGGCCCTGACAGATAATATTGTCAATGGATTCTTTGCAATTGACATTGTCTTGACATTTTTTGTGGCCTACCTCGATAGAGCAACTTATCTTCTAGTAGACAAACAAAAGAAAATTGCTCGGAGGTACTTGACTAGCTGGTTTATACTGGATGTTGCTTCCACTATCCCTTCAGAGTTAGCTCGAAAGATGCTTCCTCATAGTCTTCAATCCTATGGGTTCTTCAATATGCTTCGTCTTTGGCGTCTCCGAAGAGTTAGTGCACTTTTTGCTCGGTAAGGATGGAACGCCCTTCAGATCTCGGATTTGGACTGAACACTTTATCATGTGTTGATTCTCATTATTAAAAATGCTCCAATTGTCAAGTCTTGAGAAATTTCAGTTTGAATTTTCAAATTGTGATTCCTTGCTCTCATAAGTTTTCCAGAATGTAAGACTCATAAGCTCTGATACAAATGTCCTTCTTCTTTCAATGTTTCAGGCTAGAGAAAGATAGAAATTTCAACTACTTTTGGGTTCGATGTGTAAAGCTTATTTGTGTATGCATCCTTTTTTTCCTCTGCTTCAATTAAATACTTTTATATTCAACGTCTCCATCTCTCTAATTATTTCTGTTATTATCCCAAAGGTAACTGTCTTTGCTGTCCACACTGCTGGGTGCTTCTACTATCTTTTAGCTGCAAGGTACCCCGATCCTAGTCGGACATGGATTGGACTTAGCATGCCAGATTTCCATGATAGAAGCTTGTGGGTACGGTATGTGACATCGATTTACTGGTCGATCACCACCCTGACAACTGTTGGGTATGGGGATTTGCATGCTGAAAATACAAGGGAAATGATTTTTGACATCTTTTACATGCTCTTCAACCTTGGTTTAACTGCTTATCTAATTGGTAATATGACCAATTTGGTTGTTCATGGAACTAGCCGAACAAGAAAATATGTAAGTGCTTTTGGGTTCAACGATCTTTCATTCAATACCAGGCCAGAAACTCTATATCATGCTGACATATTTTTTTTCTGGTTTTTCCTTTGTTGATGCTTGAACTACAGAGAGATACTATTCAAGCTGCTACAGGTTTTGCACAAAGGAACCAGCTCCCAGAGAGGTTGCAAGACCAGATGATTTCACATCTCAGTTTAAAGTTCAGGACAGATTCAGAAGGGCTTCAACAGCAGGAAACTTTAGATGCCCTTCCTAAAGCCATTCGATCAAGCATTTCTCACTATCTGTTCTATAATCTTGTTTTCAAGGTCTATCTGTTTCGTGAAATTTCCAATGACCTGCTTTTCCAACTGGTAATGTATTAGTAAAAGCTGCAAATATATTTGTGTTTTTTAGGCAAACAGCATTGTGTGTGGGTGTATATATGTACATACACATATGGTGCTTGGCATGCATTCAATTTGCTTCAGCTTTGGTTTCATGATTTGGTAAACGTTTGAAGGTTTCTGAGATGAAAGCTGAATACTTTCCTCCGAGGGAAGATGTTATTCTCCAAAATGAAGCACCCACAGACTTCTATATACTAGTGACAGGCAGTGTGGTAAGGAGATATTTCCATTTTCTTTCTGTTTTCATAGTTGAAATCCAGGATATTTCAATTCACAGACAAATCTTTCATCTATACTTCTTGCCTCCAAGTAACTTTAAGTTTCATTGCTGATGCCTTTGTCTTTTATTTTTCAGGAGCTAATAGATCATCGGAGTGGATCAGAACAGGTGCCTTTTTTTTAATGATTAGCAATCGAGATATCTGTCATCAATAATTTGACAGTCTGATCTGTTGAGGGTGTACGTTGAAATTCATCTTATATAATTCTGCAGATTGTCCGGGTTGCAAAGGCAGGCGACATTGTTGGAGAGATAGGACTTCTTTGTTACCGGCCACAACTTTTTACAGTGCGCACAAAATCATTGTGCCAGCTATTACGATTAAACCGTGCTACCTTTCTTAGTCTAGTGCAGTCAAATGTTGGAGATGGCACGATAATCATGAACAATCTACTTCAGGTACGTGCACCAGTTTTCCTACCTGGAAAGAATAGTGCGCCTCAAAAATTATGATGTTTGTCTTGCAAGGCAACCTAAATATGAGCTACTTGTAATATGTTTTTTTTACAGCATCTGAAATCACAAATGGACGACCCAATGATGGGGGGAATTATGAAAGAGATCGAGAATATGCTAAGCAAAGGCCGACTGGACTTGCCCCTTAGTCTGTCTTTTGCTGTCACTAGGGAAGACGATCTGCTTTTGCACCAGCTTCTAAAGTACGGGCTGGATCCAAATGAGTCTGATAACAAGGGTCGCACTGCACTGGTATGGAATCTTATATTCCCTTCCATTTTGCAATTTTATGTTCGTTCAATCTGACTTGTTTTTCATTGTGCGTGTTCTTTAGCATATTGCAGCCTCTAAGGGCAATGGGTTTTGTGTCCAGCTTTTGCTAGATTTTGGAGCAGATCCTAATAGTAAAGGTAATCTGTGAACCTGTTTTCTGAAGCCATCCGTGTTGAAGTTTACATTCCGAATAATTAACTAGATTTGCATGCCACTAAGCAATGACATGAATGGCATAATTGTGTTGTGCAGATTCCGAAGGAAGCGTCCCGTTGTGGGAGGCCATTGCTGGGAAGCACGAGGGCGTAGCTAAGTCACTGGTAGAAAACCGTGCGAAGCTCTCGTATGGCGACATGGGCTTATTTGCTTGCAAGGCCGCGGAGCGGAACGACTTGGAGCTGCTCAAAAACATCATCCGATACGGAGGAGACGTGACCGTCCCGAGCAAGAACGGTACCACGGCCCTCCACTGCGCCGTCTGCGAAGGGAACGTCGAGATAGTCAAGTTCCTGGTCGAGAAAGGAGCAGATATTTATCGGCCAGACTGCGACGGTTGGAGTCCCTGGAACCTCGCCGATCAACAGGGCCACCAAGAGATCAAAGCTCTGTTCGAACCCGAGGCGCAGGAGGAGGCCTCCACTGTCTCGTCCGTCTTTAGTAAGGCGGCGCTGCCACCGGTCACCGGCGGCCTTCACGTCGCAGGATACAGCAGCGAGCCCGCCATCACAGTCGCTTCTAGCGAAGTCAGGGCGTCGTCTGCGGACGAGCCTTGGCTGAAGAGCGAACGGATGCGCAGGACCAACTTCCAGAACTCGCTGTTTGGGGTCATATCCGCAGCTCATGCGAGCAGAATAAGCCAGAGCAGGCTGCCGATGCCGTCTCCTCTCGGAACTTCTCCCCCTCATCATCACCTGCTGCAGCTGCAGTCGAGCGACGCGTACTGCGGCATCAGCAACGCCCACCGGACGGCCGTGCCATCGCTCCGTGTCACCATCAGCTGCCCGGAGAACGGGGATGGTGCAGGCAAACTGGTACTGTTGCCGGATTCGCTCCAGGAGCTGCTGGACGTCGGGGCCAGGAAGTTTGGCATCACCCCTCGTAAGGTCCTCAACAGAGATGGAGCCGAGATCGACGACGTCAAGGTGATTAGAGACGGCGACCATCTCCTTCTAGTGAGCGAAACTTGGAACGGACAAACCGGCGACTCCTCCTCCTCGTCATCCTCCTAAAGAGGACGCATGGCGACGCGAACAGGGACAACGGCGTCTGCGTTCAATGTGAGTCAAAATATGATGCATGAACAAGACTGGAAAAAATGGAGGCATTGTGGTGAGAGCTATCGAGGGTGAAATGTAGCTTCTACCGAAATAGATAGGAGTAAATTAAGTGTAATTAAACAACAAGAAGCGTAAGCTTGTAATCATTAGATTCTGCTCACTTATCAATTCTAAAAAAATATAAATGCTCTTAGTAGATGAGGGCTAAGTTTTACTTGATCTTCTTCTTCAATTGGATTACAGAGAAAAAGAGTATTTAAACACGTAATTGTAAATACTCGAATATAGATTGTTTTATTTTTTTCATATATAAAATATTTTACAAAGGGTAAAATGTTGACATTAACGGTATCCATACCAAAACTCTATTTAGATATAGTTTCCAATTATCACATAATCGTCTCAGCATTTTGTTAACAAGAAAATGATGTTTTATTCATAATATGGTTCCTTAATTTCCCTAAATTTATTCATTTTTTTCTTGTTAACTTTTAAAATTATTTTTTAGATGCTAATCTTTTTTAGGGTTTAATGGAGGTATAATAAATGTATCATTTAAACTATTGAATCTGATATATATGATTAAAAATAAATAGAATATTTAATATTCATATTTTTATACTTATTTTTGTCAACCACACATCATATTCAAAGGTTCAAATGATAGGATACCCTACTTAAATAGGATATATTTTTATTATATTTATTTTCTTAACAACATAAACAAGTGTTTTTTTATTTTGTTATTTTAGACTGATTCAATTTTAATTTTCAAATAAGATAAGATATATTTTTTTAAAGAAACGGATATGAATTGAAAAACTTTAAAACAAATAATATTTATTTTGTTCCAATTCTAATATATTTTAAATGATCAAGTTTGATTAGTACAATTGGTTTGCAGTACCCCAATGTTAATGAGTTCTATTAGTCACGACTTCAATTCCCACTCATTACCTCCCATGGATGATACAAGCAAGCATGCATCTTATTTACAACATTTGCTCATAATTTTTCATAAAATCATGCATCATTTGTTATAGTTCCTTATTTTTTATTTATGAGTTAGAAACTACTCAAGTGGGTCTTTTGGTGAATTTTTAGAACAAAAATGTCAATTTTTACGATAAAAGAACAGATCTAAATTACATTGGAAGTCGAATTCAAAAAGGAACCATGCAACGCGGGCCGTGTCAGTTTTGAAAATGGATCGTGTTAGGCAAAGTATTATGAAGACATCTTGTAATGCTAAAAAGCATATCATGATGATTCGAGAAATGATCTGTATTCAATTCTCCATATTCAACACTGCATTCAATTGGAAAACGACGTATGATCTTCAACTATACGCTGTCACGTGTCGTTATCCCAGCAACAACAAGAGTTGTGTTTGAAATCGTGTTCGTCTCAAACTCCATCACTCCATGGCGTGGATCGTGTCGCCAAATCATGCGGGTCATGTCATCCCATATATGTAGGTTCAACTGATACAAGTGTTAATGAGAAGACTTGATGCTGGTGATTTAATTCGAACCGTCCGATGAAGGGTAGAATACTAGACTTTCACCTATAAATAGAAGTCCTATTGCAGCCACTAGGACAAGTTGGAAGATCTCATATTTTTTTGCATATTTTTAAGTGTTTGGAGGAGAAATCTAGATTCATCCTGAAGATCAAGAGACAATGAAACTTTGTCAAGATTTGTGTTCGTCTTTTGTTCTTAATTAATTAGAAAAAATAATTTTGTGTTAGGGGAAAGATTTGATTGAATCATGTTGTATTTTGGATTACTTTATTCTCTGCAATCTATGAACTTGCATCATTAATTTTTAGATTATTAGTTTTTAATATAGTCCTTTTATTAGCTTTAATCAAGAGATACTATTATCGTAATTTCTTTACAATTGAATTAATTTTCTGATTTTCCATAATATTTTAATCAACTATTTCTTTCGGCTTTCAAAACACGGATCATTTTCCTCATAGAAGTAGATTGTTTTCGTTTGTTGAATTGTCAACCCATTCACAATTGTCTCAAAACCCAGGTTGTATTTTGATTTGACACAAATCATTTTCTGTTGTCATTTTCTTTCATTTTTTCCGCGTGAATTTCTCACTAAACGTGGGTTGTGTCCTAATTAGACATGGGTCGTTTTCGGCTTCTTTAAAGGTCAATTTCAATTGATTTTTTGTACAAATATGTTCATAACTATCTGGTTCAAAATTTGTGAATTATGGATTGTCAAATCATTTGGTTCGAAGTTTTGACACATTAAAATTGTTTAGTGCATCTTAATTTAATTTAATTTAATGAGAATTTATTTGGTTCGGATTCTTCTAGGTTAATATTAGATTAAGATAGTTACATTTGGAGTTTTATTCTTTTAACACAACTATTCGGTCACAAGAATTGTAGAATCAACTTAACTCTTTATTCCAAAAGATAATGATGAGACGAAAAAGTCTAACCCCAACAAATTTTTTGATTAGATTGATCTTGATGAGACAAATTCTTTCTTTATCCTTTTTATTTCCCTTTCCTCTTTTTTTAATAATATGAGAATAATTAAAAATCTTTTACACAATTTATAGATAAAATTTAGGAATTTAAATTCAATCTTTGTGGATTCGACATTTCATTCATCACTTTATTATTTGTGCGACTAGTACACTTGCTGAATTTTTTATAATTGAATTTCTCACATCAATGGGTCTAATATATTTCAAATGTGTATAATATAGTTACGGATGAGAGTGGCATGGATAGTTTTTTTAGAAAAAAATATTCATCTTATATTTTTTGGGCCATTTTTTCAAAATATATCTTATCAGTTTCTTATTAATTTTATATTTATCATAATATTAAATAATATTTATTATATAAGTCAGCTAAAATGATATGTTATTTTGATATTGTTTTGTATCTTATATAACATTTGGCAACATGCATTTACATACTTTATATATTAATTGAGTAATTTTATACATATATTACAAAATCTTAAAAATAAAAAATAATTTTATATACTATTAAATAAGTAATCTATCGGCTCCTTGTGTAATTATTAAAATTAAAATTGTCTTAAGACATCTTTTGGATGTTAAACAAACTAAAAGTTTATGTGTCGAGTTGATTTTGTAGGTTTTTTGCTTGCATTCGTAACCATTATATGCTCTTATCAAATTGTTATGTAGCAATTCAACTGCTATTTTCGTAATCAAATTGGCAAACTGTGGCAAACAAAATTAGTATGTACAAACATGATGCATCTTAATTTACTTATACATTAAGAATTTTAATACCACTTTTACCAATCAAATGTGTAAATTAAAGAAAAAAATACATACGTAGATTCATCATTAGATTACAATTAAGAATGAACTTTGATTTAAGTATTTTGCTATTACTATCACAGCGTTAGTCATGTAAATATGATTCCATTTTTAGAACAAAATTATGATCAAATTATTATTTAATTATAGAATTTATGGAATGCACTACCTATTTAAATAGGGTGTGTGCCCTCGGATACATGTGCACTTTATTTTTCAATTATTTATCCAGTTTACTAATCTTTTATATTATTTTCAAGAAGAAAAAAATCTGCAAATATGGAAAGGTTTATACAGTTATAAAAATTGATGATAAATTTGATATGTTTGAATACCAATCAAATTGTAAATATATATGTTCTTCAAATTCAGCAATACACTTCAAAATTAAAATAAGTCATCACGTATGGAGATCTCAGTGTCGGATAACGAATCTAAGATAGGTTAAAGGAGATCCCATCTTGTGTCAATTTTTTTTAATGTTTCTAAGTCGAAATTTCTTATTTTTGATGATAAGTATTTTATTTTGAGTTTTAATTTGAGACATTTTTTTATCATTTGTTTAGGAAATACATATATAAATTTCCTAATATTATAATTAGAAGTTTGTCGGAGTTTCTCTATGAAATATTCTTATCAATATTTATCTCATTTGATATTCACAACGTCAGTATTCTAAAAAAATATATTAATTTAATTTCTAAAATTATTGCTTAACGTTTGAAGTATCGATGGAACCAAGATAAAAATTAGGAGGAGTTCAAAATATGTAGGAATAAATTACTAATAATTGTGAGTGGTCTACACTAGTGAGAATTAAATAAAGAATCTGTAGATGTTAGTCAAAATTATTTATTCACATAAATAATAAATAATTTTCTTATGTATTTAACATTTATTTTATTTATTAGATATGGCTTGGGGACTTGGGGGTTATAGTGTGGGTCTGCCTCTGGTTTGAACCTTATGTGAAGTCAACAAATGACGATGTACCTCAGTGCCAATAGTTAAACTTATATCAATCATTAGTTTGTTATGTATACAATCAGTAAAGGCAATATGTCATGTGGTTTTTTTTTTCGATCGGAGTAGATGAGCAAAAATATTAGAAATGTGTATTGCAAATTCATTGCCTTCGACAGAGAAGGATAAAATATATATAGAACACAAATATATGTTGCATATATTCAGAAAAACTTGTAGCCTTTAAATTTGACAAGATATTTTTATTTAATTATATTTAAAATAAATTTAATTTAATAGTCTAAATTTGCATTGTATATATGCAATACAAAAGTGTGCTACACTTATTTACCCAAAAAAATATGTGTCCTCGATAAGAAAATAAGGAAATAAAGATGATCACAAAGTTGAAAATAAAATAGTCTAAACCTCTTGACTTTCAAAAATGGTGCAGGACTTCTTTACCCAAAAGAGGTCTAGTACCTTTATGGGTGCATTTCACTCCAGTAATCAATTTCATTCCAACTAGTTCTAGCAACATTTGGCCCCTGTTTAACAGGTGAAACCTTATTGTTTGTCCTTTATTTGACAAGTGGAACATGGTTCGGTTCTGATTAGATTTCATCGATCTCTCCAAACGATGTGACGTTTTGGCAAAATAGAAAAGAAACCCCATGGCTAAAAAACCCATGGCTAGAACTTGGGGTCATGTAACCCCATGTTCTAGCTGCCAGGTTCCTACTTACAATAGGAACCTAACCGTTCCTTCTTTTTTTTTTTAAACGCAAGTATTTTTTTTAACGTCAGTTTTTTTGTATTCTCTCTTCTTTTATTTTTTTCATTTCTTTTTTATTAATATTTTAACTTTGCTTTTAATTTAAATTATTATTGTTCAATTTTAGATATTTAATTTTAATACTATATTAACTCAATAACAAAATAATAAAATTATTTTTAATGTAAATTTAACAAAATATTTTACATATAATATTTATGTTTTAATTTAAATTATAAATGTTTAATTTTAAATATTAAATTTTAATTTTAACTAGCTCAATAATATAATTCTAAAATTATTTTGAGTTTAACTTTAACTTATATTATTATATAATTTTTTTTCATTTTTAATTAAAATTTTCAACGTTTCATTTTAAACTTAAGTTTTAATTTTATACCAACTCAATAATATAACTTCAAAATTATTTAACGGTTATTCTTTATTCTTTTAAAAAAGATTGTATATATTATATAATATTTATCTTTTAGTTTCAATTATTAACATTTGATTTTTAAATGATATATTTTAATTTTATACTAACTTTTATATATTAAGATTATTAAATAAAATTATGTTTCAAACAAAATTTATTATTATTATTTATAATTAATTTATTTATCTAGATAAATACTTTTATTTTTTTTGTTTTCATGCAGTTCATCCAAACACTCATAAAACCTAACAATTTTAGTTCATCCAAACATAATTAAAATTAATCTATCAAATTAAATTATTCATTAGAACTCGGAAAATCTCAAGTTTCACTTGTCAAACAGGACATTTGAGAAACAACCTCATAATTTTGGGTGGAAACCTACGATTACATCAGGATGGTTTCTACTTTTTTTAGGTGACATCTCCCACTCCCTGTCTCTCACTTTTTATTCTCTTAGTTTTTTAATTTATTTATAATTTAAGTTTAATATAATATAATTAAATTTCAATTCTAATTTGAAACTAACTTAACAACAGAATTATAGATATCAAATAATTCAAAAAAATTATCTTCTTAAATTATTTTACCTTAATTTTATTTTCTTTTTTTACTATATTCGTCCATTATTTTAAATTTCGCATATGACATAAATTATTTTACCCCCACTTTAATTATTATGCATAATTCAATTTTAGATTATTTTGTATTTTATAATTTAATAAAATTTGATCATATTGTGCTAAATTTTATTTTGTTAAATAATTTAATTAACATAATTTATTTTTAATATGATATAATGTATTTTTTTTATTAAAAAACATAATTTATCTTTAAGATACTCGTATTTTATCCAAATAATCATTATAATTTATTTATAAAATTATTTTTTTAACTCTCATCATTATGTTTTAGTTCATCCAAAACTATTCATCAAGAACATATTAGAACTACGATTTTAGTATGCGGACACTAACCCTTGAAAAAAGAATATAATCTAGGACATCTGGGTTCTTAGGAAAGTGTTTGACAATTAGAACTTGGGTTTCTTCGGATTCCAATAGATAATTTGATTTAATAGATTAATTCTAATCGTATTTAGATAAAATAAAGTATAATAATTATAAACAAGTTTCAATTAGTGTTTAGATAAAAAGTAAGAATAAAAAATATAAAATAATTTTTTAGTAAAGATAAACTTAATTGAATTTAAAAATTGTAGTAAGTAATATAAAATTAATCTCATAATTTAATATTTTAATAAAAACACTTTCATAAAAAAAATTAAAAAAATATTGTAATAGATAATGTGTATGAAGGATCGTTGAGAAACTCAGATGATGTGTGGGTATGGATTGGGGACTCGCAGCACACGCTGATCATTTTATAGCCGCCCACCGCGTAGCACTCCGCCCCCATCCGCGGCCATCACCGCGCGCAATCGCCGGCGCGGA
>LTAE01005653.1:0-25115 GCA_001647135.1 Pontederia paniculata
GGCGGTAGCGGAGGGCTTGGGCCGTTAGGGTTTTATGATGTACTCTCTTCTTCTTCTGAAATAGGAAAAACTCTTTGGTGGCGGCCTCCTTTGCCCGTGGATGTTTCCCTCTTGTTCACATTGATCAAGAGGGTTTTACCACGTTAAAAATCTGTGTGTCAATCTTTCTTTCTCGTTTTATTCGTTGCTTTGATTCTTGGTCGATCCCTCGCCCTGTATATTCCCAACAACTTTATTTAATGTCTTAGTACCCCTCACAATTGCATCAGAATTAGGTGTCATTCTTAGTCAGGAAGTGCTGAATTAGTCTTCGATGTTGTCATCTCAAAAGCAGAAATATGATCAGTCATCAACGCTCTTAAAGAACAACAAATAACATTTAAAAGAACAAACTGAACACTAACTTTTCCTCTGATCAAACATCATTATCCTCTCAACCTTAGTCTCGAGTTGGTACAGACAATCTTAGCCTTTATCAAAATATTATATAAATGAAACATGAAAAAAATACAAGTACTTAATCCTACTGCAAAGTGAACTAGTCATAGACTCATAAGTCATAGCTAGATAGGTTAGAGATCACACTGAAAACATTAGAAGAGTAATTAAAAAAATTACAAACCATAATATTACTCATTATTATTAATTTTCTTTAAGATTAAAATGAAAACAAAAGAGATTTAAGTTTATAGAAGTAATGTAATTAATAGAACAATAATTTGACCAGTTCAAAACACGTTCCCAGGTGCATGATATTTTAAGAAACAAGAACAAAAATTCTTTACAGCTCTATTTGGTTTTGTTTCATGATATCCACTACCAATGAATGTATGTGTAATGAGTTTGGACAGTTTGCTCTGCTACATGAATCAAAAGACAGATCCAGATTCATTTTTGTTATGAGGACAACAAGATTGTATAAGAGACTCAGTGCATCATTTATGTCACTTTGAATTATACAAAGGGGTAATATACATATGTTCCATTCATTTCAATCAGTTGAAGAGAAGAAAAAAGATTCACTTAGTGATGGGACCAACTGAAGTAGGTGACAGACTACCGTTGAAGGATCAAAACTGAGAAAGAGAAAGAAGAGCCAGAGTTGACACAGGGTTCTCTCTGCTTTCCATACCTCATTGACTGTTTGGTCTGTCACAGAAGCTTCAGAAGCCATGGATCCAAGAGGAGCTGCTGCTATGCCTGACCTGCCCTGGAGGAGGGGAGAGGGTGGCAGGGGGTTGAGGAGTGAGAAAGAAGAGGAGATAAGAAGTGACAACAAAACCTGTCTCTAAGTGATGCAAGACCACACTGGCTCCATATTGATGCATACAGAACCATGAGCTGGCATGACTGGATACCCATGTTAATACTATAAAATATAAAGTAAGAGAGAAAGTAAATAATGTAACACTAAACAAAGGCAAGCAGCTGGATATTATTTTTTGGACTCTGTGGCAGGGTGCAGGATATGGGGGGGTGTTTGTGAGGTCATCAGCACTTTCCAGTGTGTCCCTTTGCAGAGGTGTGATGTGATCCCCCCACCATTAGGGTTGCTTTCATGAGTTGCTAATGTGCTTCACAGCCTTTAACCTTTTGCAAGACTTCTAAGATAACTTTCTCTTTAGTTTGGCCCCTCCTCACTTGGTTGCATCCTATTACTTTCCAGGTTCGGACAACCTTTGCTCCATTATATGACATTAAAAGCTCATAAAAAAATGAAAATGAATTCACAAATTATGATAAATTTCATATTCATGTTTGGAAGTTGAAGTTGATAGAGTTGTTGGTTACTATTGACTAGTTGTGATGACAATACCGGTGCTTATGCTCGATAGTAAAATATTTAGATCAAAAGGCTTATCGATTAAAGGCAATACTACTTCATTGTCAAGCTAAAGGATGACTGTCTTTTGCTTTAGATTTTCCCCAAAGAACAGAAGGAATCATTTGAGTTTTGGTACATGCTCATCAAGTGAATAAATCCTTAGAGCTTTGAATCTAGTAGATCTACTGGTTTGCTGTGTTACATGGTTTGGCCTTTTGTTGCGTGGCATATTCCCTTCTTGTGGTTGTACATCTTTCTATTTCTCTTCTATCCTCTCAATTATGGATGTAGTTGTTATAGTAGTAACTCATCTTCCCTTTGTAATGAAAGGGAAAGAATAAGCTGAAGGAGGAAAATGTATCAATAAATTCAATATTATATATATTTACTTTCAACATATTTTCTGCAACACACAAAATATGTGTCCTGGAGCAACTCAGATGAGGAATTATTTTGCTGTCCACAGAATTATTTGTTATTTGGCAATTGTATTCTAGTTGAGAATTATATTGATGAAATGGTTGCATTATGAACTCCACCAAGTAGTGATTTGGGACCTTAAAAGATTCTTGTTAAGATAGCAAAGTAATATGCAGATTTTATGCAGTTAAGTCGAAGATTCTTTAAAAAACAAAAATAATCAGCAAATATTTATTGAGGGTTATTACAATTTTTTAAGTGATATCCTTCAATGAAAAAACAAATTAAAATAGTTGAGAACTTTCTCTGATTTTACATTTTATTTAAAAGTGATTGCAGCCCTCTAGTACATCTTCTTCATCATATCATGTTAGACATTGACCTTCTTTGTAATATCTAAAAAATGTTATCCTAACAGGAAAAAAAAAAGAACCTTGAGATCTGAATTGGGAACTGGAAACATCAGCCCTTGGTCCTGTCCTGCTCTTGGACACATTATAGTTGCACCAGCATGCAGAAAGGGAAATCAGTTAGTCTTTGAATTCAGGAGTTTCTTACTTGTTAAAGCATTTACACCAATCCCAGCAAGATGTTGAAATGATTGGTGGCAGGTAGATGTTTAACAATTCACCCTGTCCTGCAACTGCTTCTCAGGTTGTAAATATATAGGAAAATAGTTCAAGGGCCAAGATTCTTTATTTAATAAAGTGGTCCTGGCTTGACCAATGCCACATGTTGTTCCAACACCTAAAGTGGACCAGTGAATGAGCAATTTCATTGGTGTAAAGTAATTGCTGTGTACCATGATTTTTTTCTTCTGATTACAAATGGATATCATATTATTGTATCATGACCATATTCTCAAATGTTTTTGTTTCTCATAAAATGTTTGCAAGTAGATGTCTCTAACCAATATCGAAAACTTTAATGTTAAATGATGCCCCAGTTGACCTTCTTATTTCCCCATTTAATGAAATCATGAATTTGTTGTCTTGGATTGAATTCTTGTCTCTAGATTATTTTCAGGGCAGTGGATGAATATATGGAAATATGAAAATGGACAGTGTAAAAATGGATATAACAAATCTGAATCATGAATTAAAACTGACATAAATTTTCCCATTATCTACTAATGGAACATAGAGGTTTTTTTTTAATGTGCAAAAAACAAATAGTTGGGGGATTGACATGGACCAAGTGCTAAAGAAGCAAAGCACCTTTTTTTTTCTTTACTTTCCATGTTATCCTTTGTTCTTTCTATTTTTTGTCCTGGTGGAAAGCATCTAAAAAAGTAATCTTTTATGAGTTGAAAAGAGTTGATATTTTTTCTAGGATAATTATTTGACGGAAAGTGAGATTAGTTTCAACAGCAGTTATATCACTCTTTAACAATATTTGGTTAATTGTTATATGCTTGGCATGAACGTCTTCTTCTTGAACTTACTCTCATTTGCATGTTATCTTGAACAGTGCTGCAGACAGGACTAGACACATAGGTGTCCCCTTTCATAGGATACCATGCGTTTTCTTATATCAGATGGCTTTTATATTCAGATGCAGGAGAAGTAAACAAAATAGTGGTCATGAAATAATTGTTATGCACAGCAAACTTGATCAGCATTAAAGTAAACCTATAAAAGTGTCATTCCCCATTTTATGGTTAAATGTCAAATTTATATTTGCAAATTAATAAACTAGAACAGAAACATGGCATACTAATCCATATAACATGACCAAAAACAAGAATAGGGCATAACGAAATGCGTTGCAAGCTAATCAAGTCCATGCTTTGCCTTTACTATACCTTAAGAACAACTCTCTAAGCATTTAGTGTGCTCCTATTATTTCCGAGACAAGTAATGGATGAAGATGTATGCCCACCACTTAGTTAAAATGGCTTAAAGTGAGAGATAATTGTCTCGGCAACATTTCTTTTCGTCTTGGGCTCATTATTGGCTTTTATCATGGCCATGGATGAAGTGTTAATTACATAGTTAGATGTCACTTGTTTCATGTTTTGAAGGATTCAAAACAATGCTTCATGCTTATACTGTTTCTTTATGTTTCATGTTTTGGAGAATTCGGATTCAAAACAGATGCTTCATGCTTATACTCTTTCTTTATGTTTCATGTTTTGAAGGATTTAAAACAGATGCTTCATGCTTATACTCTTTCTTTATCTGGTTCCACATTGAGTGCATGCATCCACACAGGAAATTGGAGATAACTTGGCCTGTTCTTGTTTTCTTCTTCTGATCTTCCTAGCTACATGCTGCACAACATTAAGCACATAACAATGCGGAAGACAAGATTTATAAGACATCATTCTTGAAGCCAATATTTAAAATATAATTTCTAATCCTATTTTGCACATCAAATTGTTCTGAAAAGAAAGGCACCCATAGGCCAAAGGACTAGAGAAGGACACCCACAAGACAATGAGCAAGAAGAATATGGAGTCACCTTTTGGGATGAAGAGCAAAGACACAAGTATAAAATGCTCAAGAAGAGGGTCATCGCCAACACAAGATACATGGACAACTTCACGATGCATGAGTTAGGCATTGATATAGATGAGAATTACCTCTATGACAAGTTAGGGTGGAATCATTTGATGAAGATGAAATGGAAAATGTATGAAGTGCCAATGTTGGAACTCTTGAATTCAGTGAAGGCCAAGTTCATCAATCATGAGAATGACTCCGATGATATCACATTTTGCCTATTCAATCAAGAGTACTGGCTTACATTGGCTTAGTTCAACTCAATCTACCAATACCAACGGTGGGTTATAGGGCATCCTCCTACCTTACAGAGTTCAACAGAAAGGTTGTATGGTAAGAAATTGACACGTCGCCGCTACATGGACGCTGCCCATAATAAAGTCACATATCCTCGAAATCCAACAATTCGATGTATGCACAGGATTTTTGCTATCACATTGTATGGCCGAGGAGATAGTGGTGTGGTATGGGACAATGAGATCATCATTTTTTTGGTTTTGGGCCATGAGCAATTTGCATTGAACATTGGAGATTTCATGATAAGGAACATGGTCAAGCAAGGAGGTCAGGACAAGGGGAAGATTGTTACTTGAGGACTCATCACTCCTATTGCACTGAGTTTAGGGCATAGCATTGATGGACTCAAGGAAGGTTATTGTGGTGATCACATTGACATTGAAAGTTGTGTTAAAATGAGAATGATATATATAATAAGTATGTCACACCTCAAACACCCAAGCTAAGTAACCTCGGGTGAAAGGGGAGGATCGTGTTGTGGGGAAGTTTAATTGCATGCATCATATTTTCCTTTCTTTTTGTGTGTGGCATGGCATTAATGATAAGAGTACCTTTCTTGTGATTTTGAACTCTAAAGCACCTATATTCATTTCATTGACCATCATGCTTAGTTGTCATTTTCAAAACCTTATGAAAACTTGGACTATACCCACAACCTAGGTTCGTGATGTGAATGCTAAATTCTTGAATTGAGAATGATATGTGTAGGAAATTCGCGGCATGGAGTGATTCAACCCTACTTGATAACTTAAATGTTATACTTTTTCAAACACTTACAATTGTATCTCTTTACTCATCGATTATTATATGTGTTGTGCATGAGTTGGATATTTATATTAATTGCTTGAGGAAAAGCAATAATTTAGTTTGAGAGAGTTGATAAATCGCATAAATTCATATATTTTGAGTATATAATTTCTCTATTTTGACATCATCATGCATATTGTGCTTTATTTTTATTTAATTTCATAAGTATTCGAGTTCTATACAATTTATTATGATTTTTAGGATTTGGAGGACTCATCACAGAGCCTCGCTACGGTTGGACCATAGGTGGACCAGGGTGGCTATGATCAAACCGTAATCACACTCTGTACAAGTGCAAGAACACCATTGAAGGGTTGTATCACATGTTTGTTGAGTCGTAGTGCATTTCATGAACTTGTACGACCTTTGATCACATTATAGCGATGTTCATTGGACCGCAACTTATTTGGAGTTGACCGTAACACCTTTGATGAGGTCGTAGAAGAAGCCTAAAGACCTATAGTGCACTCACATTGATCAATAGAGTATGTGATTTGGTCGTAGCGCAATCATGCTGACTCGTAGCATGTTGATCCGATCCGTAATGGTTGGTGGCGTTATGGAGAACAATATAAAAAGTTAATTAGGGTTTCAAATGGAGGAGGCTAGTTTTTGGGGATATTTTTTGAGGCTACTATTTGGAACTTTTAAGAGGTCTTGAATGTGTGTGTTAGGATTTAAAAATTGTAATGAATTTAGATGTTCCTTATTCTCTGGTTTTAATGCATTTTCTTCTTTTAGTTATCCCTTTATCTTCTCCCATCATGTGTAACCAATCATATTTGTTTTAGTATTAGATGAAATCTAGGGTTAAGTGTTTTGGCAAATGATGATGCATGTGTTATGACTCTTTTTCTTAGTGAATGAAGCATTAAACCTATATAAGATTAGCTACCTTATTTAGGTTAATCTAGGTTATCGAATGATGAAAATTGTATCGGTCAACTAGTAGCTTCACTAAGTAAGATATAGTTGCAATCTCAAGAAATAGAAATACATGATATTGCTCGTTGAACTCATATATTAAATGCAACAAGGTTGTTAATGAAATGCATGAAAGTATATTCCTTTTGACCTAGTTAGATTTTAATTCCTTGAAATAGGAGCTCATGACTTGTGGAGTCGAGTAAGAGTTTAATGCATGTTGAATCATTGTCCTAAGCAGATATAACCCTAGATGGATTCGAAACCCTGGAACATTCATCTTATATAGATTTTTTGTATAATTTGCATTGTGTCCTTTTTAGCTTAGTATTCACCTTGATTAGTATTTGTTGATAGCATTTTCACTTCTAAATTTAATCGTTTAAATAGCGCATTGAAAGCTATAATTCTAATACTTGGCATCTTCTCTATGGGATGAATTTTATTATTACTAAACAAGACACCTTATTCTTGTAGGATCCTTGTCATGTCCATTGCAGCTAGGGTTCCGAGATGACTAGCAGAAGAAGTTGGACAACAAGTTGAAGAACGAGATATTTCTGCCACGCGATTCTTAGACAAGGAAGCACTATGGACCCTAGGCCTGCTAGATGACCTCGAAGGACAACTACAAAAAATGGCAAATGATAAGTTCTTTCTTAGCTCATGGCCAACTTTTGAGGATCTCGTACTCGAATTCCTAAGCTCGATGGAAGTGGACAACTCAGAGGACAACATCATGTTCCATTTTTGGCTCTTCAATGAGGACCTCTCTTGGACCCTAAATGACTTCTACGATGCCCTATGGATTCTCCCGAAAATCTTTCAAAAAGAAAAATTCCAAATACAAGCTGAACAAAGTGTGGACTTAGGTTATAGGGAGAACAACACCATCCATTAGGCAAAATCAACGACCTTCCAAAACCCAACTATCCACTACCTCCAAATAGTGTTAGCTAACTCCCTATTTGGGAGCTATAACACTAAAGCAAACGTTAGATAAGTCGAGCTCTATGTGATTTGGGGATTGGTAAAAGGGAAAACGATCAACCTCGATCATAAGCTGCTTGAGTACCTCTTCCAATTTGTCGTATACTAAAAACTAACCAATTGTTATCAAAGGATTCATCTCTCCTATTATAGAGAAGTTCAAATTGGATCTATCTAAGCTTCCAATAAAGAGAGGAACTAACAAACCAGACCTCTCAATTATGTTAAATATGAAGATCCTCAACACTAAGAATGAAGATCCTCAACACTAAGAATGGCAAATATATACTTGTGTATAAAGGGTGAGATACTTGCGTGGAGTTACCTTGAGTAGACCAACATCGATCATGGGAGGAATCAAACACTTTTTTAACCAGAGGGCGGAGCCCCATACATGGTTACAATAGCTTTCGAGTATCAAGCTTCCTTTGTCAATTTAAATTATCTCTTCCAGGAGCAGAAGAAGCCTACCCTCGTGGAGATGATCGTTGTCCAAAACCGGGCATTATGAGAAGAGAACAAGAAGCAACTAGAGGATATCTTAGCAAAGCTCGATCAACTGAAAGCTAACCTTGAGGCCACCCTTGAAGAAAACTTTAGGGATGCTTCATCTATGTCAACTTGAGCAACAGTCTCCTGACTTGGCTTCGACACTAGGGACAATGTAAGTATTAGGTCCAGAGAGGTAATGGTGCGGCCTTTACTCCACTCAAATTCAATTATGCTCATACCATGTAATTCCTATTAATTCTCTATTAGTCTCTTTTGATCTTTTGTTTTGTCACTCCTGTATCAAATCACATCCACTTAGTATTATGCATCACACCTCTACTTTTGAAATGAATATCTTTCCATGCATCTCTTGGGATCTTCCTTAGTTTTTCTCGGGAGTCTAAATTAAAGCAGCAAGAGGTCAAGGCCTGTTATATGTTATATATTTTGTTCTAGATCACTGTAAATTTGTGTCTAAAAATACTTGGTCATTTATGCTTAATTGTCAAAGCTAATGCACTAAATTGTCTCTTATCATAAAAACTCCTTGAATAGTAATTCCATAAAATTCCTTGTCCGTCCCAGCCCTTTTATATTTTGGATCTGTATGGGGTTGCAACTTAATTATTTTTAATAATTGCTCCTATATATTTTTTTTCTTAATTGATCGACAAGATTATGCTATTTTGAAGCACCTCAGGTACGTACCAGAGTATTTTAGGAAGATATGGATGGACAATGCCTCGGGGAATCTTCCTTCTCGACCCTTATATAACTACTCCTCTACTCTCTCACTTCAAATAGTTAAGAGTATGTTTTTGCTCAACACTCCTAACATCCTCATAGATTATTCTAGGAAAGCATGAGGATATGTTAGGAGAAGCTTCTTTTTGCTTTCACACCCCCATTGATTTGTCCTTGTTTTTCAGAAGAAAAAAAAAGAAAAAAAGGGGGAAGAGGAGAAAAGGGGATGGACAAGGAACTTAAAAATGAAAGGAGAAAAACTTGTGATATATTAAATCAATTAAACAAGTCAATTTCCAGAGTTCTTGGGTAAAAAAAGCAATTTCTAGGTCTAATGGGAGGTTGTGATATTGTATTGCATTAAGCATGAGCTTCAAATGACTCTTGAGCAGAGGTAAACTAGGTCTCGAAGATTTTTTCAGTGCATTCATAAAGAACTTTTCCTTTTTTTGTTGAAAATTTAATTTATTCCTTATGTTGTGGTCTTCGCATTCGAAAATCAATTGCCTTAATCATAATTCATTTGCTTGAGGACAAGCAAATAGTTCAAATTCAGAGAGATTTGATGCATAACATCAAGGAAAATATGCTTTGTCACAACAATAACAATCAATCTTACTTTCACTTGTTACCTTTCCTTATTATATACTTATATCTTTCTTTTTAATATCATTCATCAATATATTGTAAGAACATGAATTGCATCGAGATAATACAATGCCCATTATTCCATGTTCAATATGTTCAAATCCAATATGATCTTAGGATCACTTTTGTTTTTTTTTTCTATTTATCTTGTCCTAAGCTACTCAATCATCACAATCAATAGTGAGTCTTTTTCAATCATTAAGATCATTGGTTTTAATATTGATGCCAATTAAGTTCCTAAATGAATCCTTAGTTCCTAAAGGAACTAACAATTATTCCTGGAAGGAACTTCAGTTCCTAAAAGAACTCTTAGTCCCCAAAGAAACTAATGTGTGCTAATTATGCAAAAAAAATATCGCTAGCAAGTGCATTAGTCGTATTAATTAATAGTTCAATAATGAGTTGAGTATCAATCCCATGAGGACTAATATTAACTCTATCTGTCTAATCCTAGCAACTAATGAGAGAAAACATATTTGTGATAAAAATGATTTCTTAACAAAAAAAAAATGAAGAAAAGGAAAGATAAGAAACGAGTTTGATAACAAGAACGCTCTGAATTATGATGATGTAAGATGAATAGGGACAAAATCAGCTTAACCCAAGTTTAACTAATATTTGGTTTAACTCAATTCTTACAAAGATTATGATATACCTACAATATGATATCCTCTTAAGGATGCACCAACTATGTTTTTAAGATGCATTAAGATGTATTTTCTAAACTATGGATTATTCCTCTCCAGGATGTCAATTTCACAAACCTCACACATACGGTATTCCTCTCCAGGATGTTATCTAGATGTGGTATCCAATGCTTTGAATTAGAAATTTCAAAGATCACTTTTAATTATCAAAGAGAAATAAAAACCTGCTATTCCTCTTCGGGATGCTAGCAATGATTCAGATTCTCAAAAATGCATAAAAGAGCATTAAACACGACATTCATATGCATAAAAAATTCAGGACTAAAGTTAATTCAATCAAGGGTTCAAAGGGTTTTCTCCCTGACAATATAAATTCTGCAGAAAAATAAACTAAAAATAATCACAAAGAGTTCACCCAAAAAAGTTGACAAGAAAATATTACAAATTATGAATCAAAGCACCGATATTACAATTATCTTCTTCACAAAATATGCAGAAATTCTTTTTCTTTGTCTCTTACCATTATGCTTGGATCCAGGCTCGTTGTTTTCTCACATATTTTCTTAAAAAACTCTCTTCAATATTCTGTTGTAGATGATAGATCTCTAGGTTGATGCCTTTATATGATATTTATAGGTTTGGAGAGTCTTAGAAAAATAAACTTCATTCTGGGGTAGATATGCCTTAACTTGGGATCAAATTCTCCAAAAGATAATTAACAATGAGATTAAAAATGAAACCTAATAATTTCTCAGAAATTGTCACAACTCGTGAAAAAAATATCACGACCGTGATCGAAGCACTTCAATGGGTCTCGGTCAATGTCACATCTCGAGACAAAGATGTCACGATCATGATAGAACAATCTTGAAACCTCATGGTCCGTGATTCAATAGTCACGGTTGTGACCCAAATGTTTCTTCTTTACATCATTACCATGTTACAACCCATGAAAATGGTGTCACGGTCGTGACGAAACAACCTTTTTCTATCTATCACGTCACAACCTGTTATATTAAATTCACGGTCATGAATATATGAATAAGTTTTTCCTCCTTGACGAGTTCATGGGTGTGAAATAGGTTTCACAGCCTGTGACATCCTCCAAATGCCCCATTTTCACGGCCATGAATTGGTTTTCACGGCCCGTGAAATCTCTATGGACATCGCCGCTTGTGTTCACAATCGTGACTGTATCAGACACGATCATGACTTTATAAACTTCTATAATATTTTATCATTTGGCCTCTGATTTCGCTCTAGAAAATTGCAGTCTTCTGCAATCAAATTGCCAAATGCCCTGAACACACAAAAATACAACATTATGTAGATTTTGACTTTGAAAATTAAAATAAAGTGAAATGAAGGATAAAATGATGTATATGATAATAAAATGCATGAAAATGAGATTGAAAATGCTATAAAAAATATGAATAATTTAGCACACATCAAATTCCCCCATACTTAAAGTCTTGCTTGTCCTGAAGCAAAATTCCAAAGAAATGCTCAAGATTCTTCTATCATAATATATATCTTGTAGACCAATACTTTTCGTACACCACCTCTCCTCACTAGTAATGCACCTTCACCCATCCTCCCGCTTCATAGAATTTTTGACCCATACACAGTTTAAACATTTCTATCAAAGCTAATAGACAAAGTCTGCCCAAGTATGATACTAATGTTGAAGGCAAAAATATCAGTTGAGCTTATACTATTAAACAATAAACTTAAACATACTTGAAGATTTTTTTTCAAGTTTTACTTTCAATCAACATTGCACAAGGAAATCCATGTAACAAGTTTCAACCGATGGATCCTACACCAGATGACCTTAGGTCACTAGGATTTAAGATTTCCCTTTGGGTTTACTTGCCCAAACATTCCTAGGTTCTGAATGAAAGGTTGAACTAGGCAGTTATATTCGCACTTAGGTGCTTCTCCAATTTGCACAAAGTGGTCCATGTAGTGGGCTTTCCACTGATGACTCATAGACCAGACGACCTTAGAGCAACATGTGTTAAGGCATCTCACGAACTTACTTTCCCAAACTCAACCAGGTTCTGGATAACGCTTGGGTACTACTTCAACCCTATTTCACACATATTTTTTTTCTCTATTCCAAAATGTTTCTCACATTTTCTCTTCAACAAATATTTTTCATTTTTTTTCTTTTTTGTAATTTTCACAATTTTTTTATAAACTCAAAAGATACTTAAACATTTAACAAAAAAGTTGTAATAATCTAGGCTCAAGTACAATGAAGCTGAAAAAGAATTATAGTCTAAGGAATCATAGCTCTTATCCACAAGATTCAGGAATTCAAATCATACTTGTGATTTGCATTTGAAAGAACGATACTTAAATTTCATAGATCATGCTAGATAGATCTAGAATAGATACTTAAGTAGAGTTAGAAGTTAAAAAATGGTTAGTAGATGGAGCTAACATATTTTTCTTTGTTTCTTTTCAGAAAATTATCTCAACACTAAACATTGATGCATACAAACTTATGACAAAATGAACTAACAAACGCATACAAAAAATGACGAATTGAACTACAAACATGAAAATGCAACATACTAATCAAAAGATGCATGAAATAAAAAATCCCCAAGCTTAAACCGAACATTGTCCTCAGTATTGAAGCCTTAGATGATGGGGATCATACAATGATGCAAAAGATACAAAAAGAAACAAACTGCAACTAAAAGTAAAGAGAAAATACGTCTAGACTAGTCCAGAGGTGGTGGCTGGTTTGGCGGTGTGAAGAAAACTCTGTAATGTACCTGATTGGTGAGATAATCATGCATGTGCCTAACCCTCTCGTCGACAATGTCCTAGTGAGCTTGCATCTCCGTCATCATCTCGTACTCGTGATGCTAATCTAGTGGCTGGCGTAGTTGCTCTGCCTGATCACCTTCAAAGTGGTCTGAATTCTTGAAAAATTGAACTGTACAAGATAAGAGGGAAAGTCACTATTAGCATCCTCGAGCTACTTAGCTGAAGGTCCTACATCATAAGCTCTCTCCTGTCGTCGAGGGTTTGGCAGAGGTGGTGGCTCAACTAGCTGCTTAGGACGCCTAGAGATTGGTGGGAAAAAGTCAGTTGGCCTTATCAAAGACAGTGATCCTCGCATGCTCATCACATGGTATCCTCTCCAACTTATTCCTAAATATAAACATGGGAACCCTGTCCTCGATGCACGCGAGCCTCATGTTCAACATGGTGTTCTTGTCTAGGTGGATATTGCCCTTGGCGAGTTTGGAGTCCACTAGCCGTATCCTAAAATGCTCTGCAATAGGCGTGATGAGTCCCTTGATGGTGATCTTGCCCTTCATCTTCTTAGAGTGTCACTCAAAATTCCTGTCGATGAAGGCTCCTATATTGACTTCAACTCCCTCGACCATCACGTACAATAGATATAACTCGTTCTCATTGGGAGACCCGTCACTATCACCTCACCCGTATACGTTGTTGGGGAGGATGCGGTGGGCGAAGCGCAACACTAGATTCTGGATCAGACTACTCTTGGCAAACCTGTAGTTGAGGATGGCCTCCCCTATGATGGCTCTCCAGATCCCTGCTGCGCCAAAATCTTCAGGTACTCGAGAAAGTGTTGAGAAACTCATGAGTCAACTTCTCATACGCGCCCCATGCCTTCCCGAGAAAGTGTGTGATGTCGATCCTCCTAAAAAGCTTAGTGATATTGTTCTGCAGACCATAGATCTCCAATGTTGGCTTATGCACAAAGTGGGTCGGTATGATCTCCATAAATGAATGGTCGAAGTAATGTTGCCGCTCCTCGTCAATACATAATGCAATAGCTGGTGGCCGTTTGATGAACTCTTGGTCTGCTGTCTGATTATCGCCCGAGGTGTGGATACTTAGGGTCCTCTTCTTCTTGCGATCCTCCATTAATAATGCTTTAGAATCGGCTATGAAAAGATTAAGTGGGTCACGGCTGTGCTGCAGTCACAGATGGGAATGCACGAGCGTGATGTAGATCTGTGCCCTAAAGAATGTGTCAGCTTCGAATTTTATGACCCATGAGCTGTCCATCATGACCATGAACTCGTCGACAAGGTGTGATTTCATGGCTCGTGATTTGAAGGTCACGGTCGTGTGAACTTCGTGTGCGCACCCATGAGTTGGGAGTTACGGGCATGAAGTTCTATTCCTTCATCTTCCTCAACAACTCGCGTCACAATCCGTTAAGAGGTATTCATGTCGTGAAACCTCGTTCTTCTTCTTCTTCTTACTGAGTCAGGATACAACTATGAGATGATCATCATGACCATGATCTCGTGGATTTGTAGATGCTGTCCACGGAGAAGATGACCTCTGTAATTGGGATGAGTTGTTGTTGAGGTCAAGAACTTAGTCGGGAAAGTCGATGGAGACGTTGAGGGGTGTTTGCAAGGTCGTTGGTATGGCCTCTGGTGTTCCTAGTCGCCAATGGTGTCGTGGTAAGAGTTGAGAACTATTGTCTAGTGCATGATGGTTGAAGGAGATGGCGAGATGGATTGTCGGCGATTGGTGTTGCAAACGATAGAGGAGAGTTGGATAGGGTCGACAAAAAAATTAAGATGAGTTTCACAGTTTTTCAAGGCATCAGGGACATGATTTTCTTGGAGGGTAATAAAGATGCACGATTTAACTCCAGTGGTTGGGGAAATGGGTTGGTGGCAGTTCGACTTTGGGAAATATAGACGTTCAAAGTGAGAGTCACGGCCGTGACCCAAAAATCACGACTGTGATGGAGCATCTTTATGCATGGAAGACATGATGAATTGTCACGGCTCGTGATGCTGATATCACAACCGATCTTTGGAGATTATGAGTATATGGAAAGTTATCATGTCCCATGACGTAGATGTCACGACCGTGACGGTAGATATTACACGTGCAACACACATTTTCAAGAGGGCGGTTCACGGAATTTGTCATGGGACATGACAATGTTGTCACGGCCGTGTCGATAGGGATGCTGTTTCACGATTGTTTGTCATGGTCTGTGACAATGATGTCATGGCCCTGCTCGTGGGGATTGGTGGTGGTTCTCTCATAGGGATTTGTCACGACCATGATATTCTGAGTTGTGGTGCCATCCAAGTTGTTCACATTCACGAGGAGATGTGACAGTTAAAAATTCACAGTTGTGAATGATGTTCACAGCCCGTGAAGTTTTTTTCTTCAAGAATGACTCCTGCATTAAAAGAAAATTCAAGCTCAACTTAATGTTAGAACTTGTTGTTAGTAGGTTAGTGGCCAAATAAAATAAAAATTCAAACCAAAAGATAAAACAAAACTAAGGGACAATCTCACTCGAGAACAAAAGATGTGATAGTGAATGCTCCATCACAGTGAGCGTCAATAATTGTGCATAAATATGCACCCTTCTATCCCCCACCTTTCGCCATCAATGATCTTGATTTACTCAATTAATTTTTCTTCAATTATGCACTCACATTGTGGGTCCACAAATTGATGGTGTTCTTTGAATGTAGGCGGGATTTTGAAATGCCACTACTTTGAAGTTATTTGCATTCTCTTCTCTTGAGGTTGGTCGATTTGGAGACAATGCTGATGTATTGATAGGGACATCGGAATGTGAGCTAATCCTTTTGACTCATCCATCTTCAATGATGTACTCACTTGTCTCCTTCACTCGCCATTAAAGTGTCCATCTTTTTTTATTCTCTCTTCGTGGACTCCATCATCTTTGAACAAAATTTTGATTATGACAAGGACACACGAAAGTTGTTTGATGCTCCTCATTGTTGCCATTGTTCTTGACAGTCTTGACCTTGTGATATCCAGTATTTTGAGAAGTCAATTACGCGACTTGCTTCTCTAATGCTTGGAGCTTTGTTTCCATGGCCACAAATTTGTCTTGCACATCTAATGGTTGTGGCAGAGGAGATGACATTTTAGCCTTGGGTTGACTTCTCAATTAAGTCAACTAGTCCTCTAACTTGGTGATAAGTTGAACTTGCATGAGGCATCTCTTTTCCATGGTTGTGGTCAGTTGACCAATCATCTCCTCAAGATTGATTTTTGGTTCATTCGATGGTTTATTAGCTAGCAATGATGTGATAACATTGTCTATAACATTGCTGCTCTCCATTGGATCAGAAATTTGTTTCTCCATTATTGAATTATTTTTTTATGTTCAGTCAACTTTGTCAACTATCCACCCATCGTATGCGTGAGTAAAGCTATTGGGTCTATTGACAAGTCTTATAACTAAGAAGGTTGAGCCATTTTGCTTGTGTTCTGACTTGGTGTTGCCTCATGTTGAACCCCCTCTTGCTTCACGGATTTGTATTTGTCTTCAATCTTAGACTTTCGCTGTTGATTGATCTTTTGTTGCTTCTTTGTCATTGCAGATGAATTGATGTGTGCAACAAATATATCATGAAAATCTCACACACTAAAAGAACAAGTGAAAGCAAATGCAAATAAAATCTCAAAGTAGCTAATGAGAATAGAATAGATGGATAGGGTGTGTTTGGTTGGGGTATAAACTAGAGGATAAGGGTTTATCCTTTAATTTATACCCAAACAGCCATTGTTATACCTAGATTAAGAAAAGGATAGTTTTGCCATTAAAAAAATATTTATTCCCAACTTGGGTATAAATGTGCCAAAAGTTATACTTGCTAAAAGGCAGGTATTAGATAACATTCAAGTTGGGTATAAGTGTTAACAAATAAAGTATTCAATAAAAAATTTAATGAATCAAATATCTAATAAAAAAATCAAATATATAAAATAATATTTAGTAAAAATAATTAACAAGTATTTAAATAAATTCAAGCTCTTTTATATGAAAAGATTTAATAAAAACCATATGAAATGTGAATTATTGTATACATATAATTAAAACAAAAAATAATGCATTTGATTTAAAATTTTAGTTCTTCGTATCCAATAGAAATAATAGATATAATAAACTACGTTTATAGTATTGTTGAGAAACTATAAAAAAAAATATATTATTTATAATTATATGTTTATTAATGATATAATTAATTCGTCATAAAATTAATGAAAATATTATTTTAATTTTTCAATATTTTATAAATAAATTATATAACTTATCTATTCTCATATTCAACCAAACATATATTCGAATAACTCACAAAATCTTTTACTTCTTAACCAAACACAAATGACAATAAAAATTAAGTATAACTATACCATGAGTATAATTATACCTACTCTCGGTATAGCACATTTTGAACCAAACACAATCTTAATGAATTAGTCCCTCACAAAAGAATTGATGCATGCTAATTATGCAGAAAAAATATCCCTAGAAAATGCACTAGTCGTATCAAGTAGTAGTTCAATAATGAGTTGAGAGTCGATCCCACGATGACTAATATTATATCTAATCCCAACAACTAATGAGAGAAAACAAGTTTGTGATAAAAAATAATTTCTTAACAGAAAATGAACAAAGGAAAGTGAAGAAAAGAGATTTATAATAAGAGCCCTCTAAATTAGGATGATGTAAGATGAATAAGAAAAGAATCAATTTAATTCAAGTTTAATTAATATTTAGTTTAACTCAACTCTTATGAGAATTAGGATCTACCTACTCTTTGATGTCTTCTCCAAGATGCATCAACTACCTAAAATCTAAGATACTCGACCGTTCGTCTCCACAATCCCCATCTAATCAAATAGGATTCTTAGATGCGTTAAGATATATTTCCTAAACTATGGATTGTTCCTCTCCAGTATGCAAATCTTACATATCTCACACCTAATGTATTTCTCTCAAGGATGCAACCTAGATGTGGTATGCAATGCTTTGAATTAGTAATTTCAAAGATCATTTTTACTTATCAAAGAGAAATAAGAGCCCATTATTTCTCTCCAGGATGCTAGCAATGATTCAAATTCTCAAATATGCATAAAATAGCATTAAACACGACATTCAAACACAAAAGAAATTCAGGATTAAAATTAATTCAATCAAGGGTTCAAAGGTTTCTCCCTTACAATATAAATTTTCTAGAAAAATAGATTAGAAATGAATCATACAGAGTTCACTCAAAAAGTTGAGAAGAAAAGATTATAAACTATGAATTAAAGCATTGATATGACGATCGTCTTCTTCATCGAATATGCAAAAATTCTTTTTCTTCGTCTCTAGGGCTTCGTTTGAATATTTAGTAATAGATGGTTAAGGATGGATGGGTTGGGACTAGATATAAAGGGTTAAAAAAGAGTAGGTTGAGAAAGGTTATCATAACCCATGTTTGGATAAGAAAAAATGATAAATGATGGGATAAGATAAGTAAAGTTTTGTTTGGATAAAAATTTAATGTATGGGATAAGAAAGGTTAGTTATATTAAAAATACTACTTTGCCCTTTTAAAGGTAGTTGACCATGGAGCACAATTATTTACAATTCTAAACAAGTGAAGTGCCTATGTGATACAATAACAAGAAAAGGAGAAGTATAAAGACAAATAAGTGGAAAATATAATCCATTCAAGTGTTCAAAATAGATATAACTGCAATTAGCAAGAAAAAACCATTTGTCTTGTTGTTCCCCATATACTAATAAGTCACATATGATAAAAAAATACAATTAAAGTTGTTCACAATTACACCATCGATTACTCATTTATAGCACTCATGATCATATATTTGCGTATCTCCATTGGACAAACAAGTATTGCCTTTAATGTATCTAGATTTTTGATAAGATGGAGAAATGCTTTCACCAAGTAAGTTGGTTCAATTTTCAATTCTTCAAGAAGCTTGTACACATCATGCTCAAAATGGGTAGTGACGAAAAAACACGACTGAAGACACGATCAAAAGATTCATTTCCTTGTTCTAATGCTGCGACCACTCCTCAAAGTACATCAGTATAGCTTGTAATGATAGAATCTTCTTTAGATAGATTTTGCTTTTTATTTTTTGAGGAACTTTCAACTGGTGTATGAGGATGTGCATCTTGTCCAACTTCATCTACTAAATCATCCATGCATACATTTTCAAAGTCCTCGAGGATCATTTCATTTTGAGAGATAAAGTTGTCAATCCCATCAATGATTTCCACATTCTCTTGAATATCAAAAATTTGATTTTTCCTCATTTCTCTTGGAGTTTGTGCATGTTCTCCTGTTGCTCTATCATTTCCATATATGAGCAACAACTTGTCATAATTTGCAATAGGTTTATCTTTCAATTCTATCGCCTCCGGATGAGCCTAAAAATAAAATTGTGATAAACAAAAAGATAAGACAATATGATAATATCAAAATAGCATAAATAGTGAGAAATGAAAATATAATAATATGTTACAATAAGATTAAAGTTAACCTCAATCAATCTTTCTCAAACTTTCGGCTCAGCAGTAAGCATTTTAGTATTTGGATCCCATCCAAATCCACTCAAGCCAGTTTTGATTAGATCAAAACACTTTCCAAAGTTCAACTTCAAATTCATCCAACGATTTTGAATATTGGATTTTGTCAATTTTTGGTTTAACTTTTGATTCACCTCAATCATAATATTCTTATATGCTTGACTTGTAAATGTCCCGTTCACTTTGTTCCCTTTTTTATATTCATGCACAAATGCATCGAGTAACACATCATCCATATGTGGGTTCAAAGATAACTTTCCTTCTTGGCACCTTCACTTTGAGAAGTTATTTTTTTAGACATGATAAATCTGCAAAAAAAGTCAACAATAACATGCAAAATTATTGTAAAAAATGTGTGATAGTAGGAAAGTAAGTCAATGATACTTATAATTATATGTTTAACAAAAATAAAAAAAAAATCATTACATGGTCAACAAAATATAAATAACACAATCATCACTTAAATAAATAACAGGGTTCAAACAACATAGACCATCTTTATAAAAGGATCCATAATAACAAAAAAAAACTATAATTGTTACATATAATCATTCTACATAGAAATAGCTATAGAATCTCTTTTAATCTTCCCTTGAATTTCATCTTCATCATTGTTGGCTCGCACATGACACTGAACTTCTATTTCAGCACGTGCTAGCTCGGCATCTACCTCATCAATTAGTGTTTCATCCGGGTCAACTCCCATTAAAAAGTTATGCAAAATACAACAATAGGCCACTATACGTTTTTTATTTGAAACACTATAAGTGGCTTCGGTGCCGCTTGCTATAATCGAAAATCATTTTTTAAGAACCCCAAATGTCCGTTCAATTACATTACACAAAGATGAATGACGATGATTGAATAGCTCTCGAGCATTATGAGGTGGATTTCCCGAATACTCTTTTAGGTGATATCGCTCTCCTCGGTAAGGTGCAATAAGCCCAGGGGTCAACGAAAATCCGGCATCAACAAGATAATATTTTCCTATCCAACATTAAAATAATATAAGTTGCCAACTGAACTATAAAAAATAATAAATTAAGAAAAAAAATATTCTTTATTTGGATTACCTTGAGGAATTTTAAGACAATCATCTCTTCGTAACGCGTCTTTTATAATTCTTGAATCAGATGCAGTACCTTCCCAACTAGGAAGGAGATAAGTGAACCGCATATCAAAATCACATGCAGCTAGAACGTTCAGTGTGGGAACATCTTTTCTTCCACGATATTTAGGAGCATCTGTACTCGATACTTTTACTCGAACATGTGGACAATCTATCGCCCCTACACAATCCTGTATATTCTACGAGAATTATTTGTTTTTGTAAAAAAATTATTTGTTAAATTTTTTGAAACACATGTTTGCATATATAATCACCTTAAAGTATGGATGGAATCGACTGCTACCAAAAATTTTATCAGAAACTTGTGATCCATCTGGTTGTTTAATAAACTTTTCTTCTACTTCAATAACTGACCTTAGGACATTGTGGAAATATCGACTTATAGTCTCACCAGACCTTCGTAGCCAAAATTGAGCTTCACGATTTTTAGCACTATTTGCTAGTATATAAATGGCATTCAATACTTGTTCCTCTATGCTCACCCTTCGTGTTGGTTTTAGTCCTCCATCCCTTTCAAGCAAACAACACAATTTTATAAAAGTTTGAGGTGTCATTATGATAATTTTGAATCCTTCGTTGGTCCCTACTCTACCTATAATCTCCAAACGTGTTCTTTCTTGTTCGTCAATAATGCTAGTAATAGAGCACTTGTGATGTGATCGTAATTTAAGACACATGAAAATTAAAATCAAACATACAACTATAGTCGTTCTTCTACATCTTTCTCTCCATCTCATCGCCACAAAAATCAAATTAAATTTCTTTGTTTCCATCTAGCATTAGGATTATAAGACAAAATATTGAAATAACAAAGCTGTAAAAAATGAATAAATATAAGACAAAATAGCATTAATAACCAAAAGATAATAAGATAATGCCTAATATTACAAACTGCCAAAACAATTTAATTTTTCTGCATACTTAATATTTGTTTTTTTATTACTACAAGATTCATGCATATAAAATTCTAATCATTACTAGATTTAAGTCATCAGTTTTAATTCATTAACTATTTTTTCATAATTTCACTATTAAAATTTAAGTTAAATAATTCAATTTTTAAAATAATTTTATTATAAAATAAGAGATCAATCATATAAATTTTATAACTACAATATTATAATTTGTTAATGCTTATTTTGACCAGAAGCTTTTTCATAAATACATGATGACTACACTGCAATCACGAAGTGAATACAAATTTGAGTAAAATAGCTGATCCGTCCAAGTGAAATATGATGTCACACTTACTAATTAATGGATACTTTCTTCTTGACCAGAAGGAATTCATATATTTATCATTAAGTAGATATTCTTTTATGAAAATATATTGCATTCATCATTAAATTGTGCAAAAAAACTTACGCACTCATGGAATGGAACAAAATGTGCATTAATGTCATCTGCCGACAACATGTAGCACAGTAGCAGGAAGAAAACCGGGTTACATATGTGTTGGTTCTCTAGACGTGTGTTGCATGCTGTCCGCATATCCACCATAAAAAATTGGTATTTGTCTGTAGCGTATAAGAACAAGGCAACACAATGTGCCAAACACTTTATTGAAAGACCACACCACATCAAGATAGAAAAAACTGCTGCTAAAAACATCTATACAGAAGAAGCATCTACACAAATAAATGTTTACCTTGTACGAAGAAGAAACTTGTAAAAATCTAGCAGCCGTAGCAAGAAATTTTTATTTCTTGTAAAAACCCTAGTTATTTTCTGGACTAATAAGAAAGAAAAAAAAGGTAAGAAATATTAAATTCATTGAGGGGCAAATTTGGCAAAGAAAAAGTTATACCATCCTATTCCACCGATTTGGTGGAATGAAAATGTGGACGTTTGAGGGGTTATCTCAACCCATGAAAACCATTGTAGGTCTAGAAAATTTAATTACCAAACATAGGTTAAAATATGACATCCTAATCCATCCATTAGTAACCATCCTTATCCACTCTTAACCTTCAATCCAAACGACGCCTAGGCGTTAGGATTGACTCTAGGCTCATTGTTTTCTCACAATTGTCTTTAAAATCTCTCTTCAATATTCTTTGTAGGTGATAGATCTATAGGTTGATGCCTTCAGATGATATTTATAGGTTAGGAGAGTTCTCGAATAACAAACTTCGTTCTAGGGAAGATATGCCTTGACATCTATGTCATGGCCCGTAATAAATATGTCATGACCATCACGGCCAGTGACAAAAATGTCACGACCATGACCGAAGCACTTCAATAGGTCTCGGTCAATGTCACGGCCGTGACCGAACAATCCTAAAACCTCACGACCCATGACTCAATAGTCACAGTCATGACCAAAATGTCTTTTTTTACATCTTTCCCACGTCACGGCTCGTGACAATGGTGTCACGATCATGACCGAACAAGCTTTTTTCTATCTATCACGTCACGTCCAGTGATATTAGACTCGCGGCCGTGAATATATGAATCATGTTTTCCTCCTTGACGAGCTCACGGGTGTGAAACATGTTACACAACCCGTGACATCCTCCACACGATCGTGAATCATGCCATGTTTTCACGGTCTGAATTGGTTTTCACGGTCCATGAAATCTCTATGGACGTCGTCATTTGTGTTCACGATCATGACTATATCAGTCATGACCATAACTTTATGAACTTCTATAATATTTTAGTCATTTGGCCTCCAATTTCGCTCCAAAAAATTGTGGTCATCTTCAATCACATTGCCAAATGCCATGAACACAAAAATATAACATTATGCAGATTTTGACTCCGAAAACAAAAATAAAGTGAAATGAAGGATAAAATGATGTATATGATAAAAAAATACATGAAATGAGACCGAAAATGCTATGAAAAATATGATTAATTTAGCACGCATCAGGAACTGACAATTATTTTTGAAGGACCCATAGTCCCCAAAGGAACTAATAATTACCCCACGTTTGAGGTCCATTAACAGCGAGGATAAATCCATTAATTCGCCAACAACCAATAATATCTCTATGGATAAATTCAATAACAAGCATTAATCGTTTTAACCCTATTCATAGTTGGGCATGAACTCATTTCTAGGTTATAACAATTCAACAAATAGAGCAATCTGGTTAAACAATACATAAGCTAAAGCATAATATATAATTCCTATATATCATATGTAAAGGAAAATATGATCTGCATTAGGGAGATATAGTCTGTGTCGATGGTGACATGATCTATTTCTAAGGTTAGGGTTTAGCACTGCACCATCTTCGATATGAGGGAACATGCCCAGGAGGAGAGCAACGTGGTCCATGTTCTGGTCTCCGATGCTATGGCAGTTAGAGTGCTCGTCTCCATTCCGAAGGTCGATTAGGGCATAAAATTAATAATTTGGCACACGGAATATAGACTAATGACAGAGGTAAAAGCAATTGTAAATTCTTCTATTTGCTATCATCATATATGAAAAGTCCTAAAGTTGATTCCATATTTACATAACTCGCATGATGATCAATTGATCTTTTAGTTGTTCTTTGTCCTAAAACATTCTCGCTCCTCCTCCGCGATGAACTTTCTTCTTCTTCCTCAATGTTGTTCTCTTTCAAAATGCCCTCAATTGAGAGAGAGAGAGAGATCATAAAAGGATGAGAGGGGTTGGGCCTTAATGATAGGAAAAGAAAGTTATTGTAGACAGAGTTTGGATTAAATACTAATTTTGAATAAATTCTGATAGGACTAATGATCTTTCATAATGAATTTATATGTGATTAGAACTCTAATCTTACATATGGCTAAGATGTTGGATAACTTGCATGTGATTAAGAGTTCTTGAGAACTAATTTATATAAAATTAGAAATACTATATTGATTAGAAAATATACTAGAATAATAATTTGATTATGATTCTGATCCTTTTTCTAATCATAATAATATTGTATTCTATCTTATATAATCTTATTTTATTCTTTTTTTAATTTTTTTTACCGTGCATGGTGCCATCTTCTTCTTCCGAGGTGGTGGCGGGCAAGCCGGTGGTGCGGCTCTATGTTTGGCACTCCTTGGCGTTCTGCAAGACTCATCTTTTTCCTCCTCTCGGTCGCGCCGTTGTCGTGGCGTGCATCTCTTGTCGTGAGCCATGCATCAAGTGGGCTGCGAAGTTACTAGGGTAGAGTGATAGATAGACTAGTAAGGATGGGAGGATGAGAAGAAACAGAAAAAAAACTAACAAGAGTATATGTTAAAAATATGAGGAAGTTTAGTTAGATATACTGTGGACGAAAATAAATAAATAAATATATATATATATATATATATATAT
>LTAE01005654.1:0-16883 GCA_001647135.1 Pontederia paniculata
GAAACAAAGTTTACCCCAGGATCCCGGCAATGGAGTCTAGCCGGACATCATGGGCACAAAAGCTACATCAGAAAAATGAGATACAACCAACATAGTGTTCATCCGAAAGTAAAATGCAAAATAAGATAAGGTCCCAGCTGTCCTCCTTTGCTTCATCGTGCTTCCTTTGCCTTTATACCCTTTGTCCTCTTCAGACCTTCTATTTCGCGCTCCCCAAAAGTCAGGAGGTGAGAGGATCTTCAAAATTCGAAAAGTCCAGAAATCTCGGAGTTGAGGCATTACGTCCGCAAAATCCCCATTCCTCGGCTGCATAAATAAAAAATGGAAGGAATTTGAAATTTCAGATACTCAAGCAACTAAATATGAAAAACCTTCTTAAATTAGCTTATATTCCCAAAATCTAATAATGATGATATCGAATATCCAAAAAGTAGAAAATGGAAATAAATCGGCAGAAATTGTTTACAAAAGTGGTTATTGGGGTAAGCTTTTCGGGAATGGGGTCAACCTAAATAAGTATACCTTTTCCTGTCATCAGTGTATGACATTAGTCTTTTCAGATTTCATTGAAACTATCATGGAGGAATTCATGGACGATTTTTCCGTCTATAGCTCCTCCTATTCCGGTTGTCTAACGAATTTGGAAAGAGAACTGTGCATGTGCCAAGAGTTTAATATAGTTCTTAATTGGGAGAAATGCCAGTTCATGGTTCAACAAAAAGTAGTTTTGGGCCAGGTTTTTTCTAGCAAGGAAATTCAAGTGGACCCAGCCAAGATCGGAGTCATCTCACAGCTGTCCCCACCCATGAATGTTAAAAAAATTACGAGCTTCTTGGGGCATGCTGAATTTTATAGGAGGTTTATTAACGACTTTTCGAAGATTGCTAGACTACTCACTAAGTTGTTACAGAATGATAAGGAATTCAGATTTGATGATTCCTTCCTCTAAGCCTTCAACAGGGTCAAAATTGCATTAACTTCGGCACCCATCATGCAGCCACTTGATTGGTATTTCCCCTTTGAAATTATGTGTGATGTCATTGATAATGCAATAGGGACAGTGCTAAGGAAAAAGAAAGATAATCTACATCACATCATATGTTATGCAAGCAGGACACTCGACCTTACACAACAAAAAAAATATACAACTACTGAGAAGGAATTGCTAGCCGTCATTTCTCTTTGGAAAAATTCAGGCAATATCTGATTGGATCTAAAGTGAATGTGCATACAGACCATTTAGCACTTAGACACTTATTTTCTAAGAAAGAGGCTAAGCCAAGATTGATTAGGTAGATTCTACTACTGCAAGAGTTTGATGTTGAAATCAAGGATAGATGTGGTACTAAAAATCATGTCGCTAACCACTTGTCGAGGTTGCAGCACTTGCCCCTAGCTTCGACCAACCTTCTTGCAATCACAAATACTTTTCCAGATAAGCAGTTGTTAGCCTTATACATAAAGGAGATTCCCTGGTATGCTGACTTCATGAACTACCTGGCGGGAGGTATATTAGCTCCAAATATTTCTAAGCAGCAAATAATTAAATTCCTGGCTAATGCGAGACACTACTTTGGGATGAGCCATTGTTATTCAAGGAATGCCCTGATGGTCTTATGAGAAGGTGTATCCCAACTGAAGAAACGACATTAATCATAACTCAATGTCATACCCTTGCTTACGGTGGACATGGAGGAACCCAAAGGACGACCACGCAAATACTTCAAGAGGGATTTTATTGGCAAACTCTTTTCGAAGTTGTGCATAGTTATGTCTCTTCATGTGACAGTTGCCAACGGGCTGGATCCATATCCAAGCGACAAGAGATGCCCCAATATGGGATTCTAACAGTGGAGTTGTTTGATGTATGGGGAGTAGACTTCATGGGACCATTCCCTGTCTCAGGACACTACAAGTACATCTTGCTGGTTGTTGATTACATGTCGAAATGGGTAAAGGCCATACCCACATCTAGGTGTGATGCTCGATCAGTGTAGAATTTTTTCACGAGGATCATTTCCCAAGATTTGGCATGCCAAAGGTAGTTATTAGTGATGGGGGGAAACATTTTATAAAGAAGACACTTTTAAACTCTGCTAAAGATATATGGTATCAGTCATAAGGTGGCCACCCCCTACCATCCCCCAGACGTGCGGTTAGGTAGAAGTTAGCAAGTAGAATAAAGCCATATTATAGAGAGTTTCCAGCAAATCGAGGAATGATTGGAGCTCAAAGTTGGATGAGGCCCTTTGGACATACAGAACGACCTTCAAAACATCACTTGGTGCCACGCAATTTGGGCTAATATATGGAAAAGCATGTCACCTATCAGTGGAGATAGAGCACAATGCTTATTGGGCCATAAAGTATCTGAATTTTGATTTACATAAAGTTGAAGAACACAAAAGGATGCAACTAAATGAGTTAGAAGAGTTGAGACTAGAAGCTTACGAGAATTCAATATAGAAAGCTAAGACAAAGAAGTGACATGATAGTAGGATTCAAAGGAGGGAATTCCGAGAGGGAGATAAGGTCCTGTTGTTGAACTCTTGACTGAGGTTATTTCCTGAAAACATAAGGTCAAAATGGTCATGCCCATTTTCAATTTCTTAAGTTTTTCCTTCCAGTGATGTAGAATTGGTGAATAAGAAAGGGTAAATGTTCAAGGCAAATGGACAACATATTAAACTTTATCATGAAACATCACCTTTTGAATCACCAACCAGTATCCCTTTGGAAGAACAACCACATAACGAGGGCTGATCATGAATGGAACAATGTCGGGCCAAATGACATAAAATAATGGTGCTTACTAGGAGCAATCCGATTAATTCTCTAACTATTTTTTTTTCATTTTCTTAATAACTGCAAGAATTCATAAAATCAACTAGGGGCATGTGAGAGTTTCAAGGCCGGACCAGGTTGTTGTTTTACTGACCCCACTAAATGAAAAAACAAGAGATCAAATAGGTCACCTCACGAATCACCCTATGCATCCGAATCAGATTGAGACCCACAAGCGCTCGAATATATTCCTTCTTTTTAGCAATCAGCCTCGGACCACTCACATGACTTGACTGTTGCATGCCACCATCTCTCTCCTTCAAACGCCTTCCTGGCATATATTCCCATCGTGCCCTTATCCATCCCCAAATCCCCATATCGTCAACGATTCCTATTCCCAAATCCACCAGCGACATTAAAGCATCTGCTAAGCCATAATGGTCACTACTCGAAGGCAAGTCATCAGGTGCATTTGTCGTCCAAAGCCAAAGAAAGAATCTGACGACAACACACAAGCGAATCCGATCGACCTGGGGGTATAGGAAACACAACGTTCACTCCCACGTAGCCTCCAACAGCAGTCTCTGTGTCGGCTCATCCTCAACAACTACCTTCGACAAACCATACCCACAAGAAGAACGTCGTCAAGAAGCGCGTCAGGAAGCCTCGACATCATAAGTCCTCACCTCCTTCATGTGATTCGTCCTCGAGCGAAGAAAAGACGATGATACCATCAATGGGCGAGGAGAGCACTGCAACAACATCAAAGAAGCAATCTGAAGTCTTCAGGATGTCACCTCAGTCAGCAGCAACCACTAAACCGCTCCCAGATTCACCGCTCTTAACTAGAGCCACCTAGCCCTTGAGTCCACCTCATTAGGGACTAATGACACTAGCATAGCTTCCTTCCGTGGCTGCAACACCGGCTACAAAGCCTATCCCTAGGACGCAACGCTGCCGACTGAGCTACCTCCTGTAGAAGCCTCACAACCTTCAGCTGCAGCTACTGAAGCAGCTGCCGCGCCCACGACAATTGAAGAATATGCATCATCCTCTGCTCAAGAAACACCTCAAGCTGAATCATTAGTTTCTATACTGGAATCACCTAAAACTCCTAACCTCTTCAGCACCTAGGGAACATTGTATTAAGGGATAAGAACATGAACGACGCCAAAAGATGTTAAAATACAGAGCTTTCGACCCCACATGCTTCCTGAATCGTGGCGCACTCAAGAAGCTGGGATTCTTCGACGACTTCGACACACGTACCTCCATGATACAAGACTCAAAGTTTTTTCTCCAAGGCTGAGACACTTGTCAATCAATCACAAAGAATTCCTCAACAACTTAGAGGTATCCGAGGAAGAACGTCAGGTTACATTCCATTTATTTAATCAAGAATTCACTTGGACATTCAATGAATTAGGAAAAGCAATCGCACTCCCTTAAACAATTGCACCGAGATCTTCAGCTTATAACCCCAAATGAGTTTTGAAATGGATAACTGGTGAAGACAACTTGCAGATCAAAGGAATGAAGCCTTCTTCATTCGCAACCCAATTATCAGATACTTCCATAGAGTCCTAGCTAACATGCTTTTGGGCCGTACGAATATTTAGTCCAATGTCAGGGAGAGTTATACATTATTTGGGCATTCTTGAAGCAAAAGAAAATTGATCTTGTTGGAATTTTCTTGATCAATGTGTGCAAATTGGCAAGACAGGACAAAGGGACCGTTGTGGTTGGAGGGTTAGTAATACCAATTGCAAAGGCATGCGAAATCAACATAAGGTCACTAAAGGATGTTTCTGCTATGGGAAGACTTGACATGAATAGCCTGTTGGACATTAAAATGATAACCTACAAATAGGACGGATACTACTTGGTTACTAGAAATCCCTCCCATAATATCAAACTCCCTGCTCCCACCCGAACAATAGTGACCAATAAAAGGAATTGGCTGTTGGAAAATTTCACTCCAATTGCCCTACCTCACTAGCACAATGTGAGGAAAAGTGGGATGTGCTATAATATAAAGCGCTCCACAAATATTTTACCCATTATATAACACTTAGCCTCCCCCCACCTCAAACATGTATGTTGTTCAGATGGCTAAGCAGAGCCTTACTCGAGACCATCTTGAAGAATAATGTTAGGATCAAGAAGGAAAATAAGTTACTGAGCACACAACTGGCACAAAGCTGGGAGTTAACAAGGCTAGTTCCAGCTCACCCCCTGTCAACCCTTTGATGCAATAGTCTCCCTCACTTAGTTAAATACTAGGGACAATGTTGAGTTTAAGTTTGGGGGAGCCAATGGTATGGCCAAAATTTTTAGAACTCCAATTCATCTTTGCCATGCCTACTTTTTTTATCTATAGTTTAATTAGTTCAATATCCTTGTAAATATCCCCTTTGCAGCATGTAAACACTTCATATGCCTTTACTTCTATATGATCGAATAATGATTTTGGCATAAACATTTTTACTTACTTAACCTAGGATTAGAAGCCATTATGGATACATACTAGCCATTACATATGACAAGCGTCCCGCAAGCGCACGGGTCCTTGTTGTATTAATAAATATTGATCCCACGAGGAAGCGGCCAAGTATTAGAATTATAGTTCTCAAGTCATTATCTAGATGATTAGGGTTAGGAGAGAAAATACTAAACTATCAATTACACTAAAGAAGATGAGAATGAAAGAAGTAAACAACTAAGTGTTAAGATGAGAGCAAATATAGGAGAGAAATGTTCTAGGGTTTCAAATCCATTTAGGTAATCATGCAAAGGAGATAATTATATAACATGCATTAGACTCTTGCTTCACTCAAATAATCATGCATCCCTCTTTCAAGGCAACACAATTCTAATTAGGGTTATGGAATAACATTTTCATGCATTCACTCTAACAATAATTGCATTTACATTCATGAGCATCAAGAAGCAATACAAGGCACTTCTATTTCTAGATAGCACTCATATATCATGTTTAGTGAAATTTACTAGTTAATTAAGATGACTTTCATCACTTAACAACCTAAGATGATTCGAATGAAGTAGCTAATTTCATAAGAATTTGACAAGATGTTCACTAAACAAAAGAGCCGCATACATGCATAATCACTATTTCCCAAACAATCAAATCCTAAATTTCATCTAACCCTAAAACAAGAGAGATTAGTTCATCATACTTAGGGAAGAGAAAGGGGAATAAATAGGAGAGAAGAAATCCATCATCACATTCAAAACACAAAATACGAGTTTAAAACACTAACCTTCAACATACATCAAAGTCATAAATGTGCAACATTAAATGTACCTCATACAAGTGTAAGAATCCCTAATTATGGTTACAAATGCTCCAATTTCGGCCTCCAAAAGAGTAGAGAGAGTAAGAGAGAGGAGAAAAACCCTAATTTAGGTATTTTATATGACACTATAGTCGCCACCCACCATTCACGACCTGCTACACTCGTTACGGCCTGAATAGAGCTGTGATACGGCCATGATCGCGTGTGCTACGATCGTTCAATGCGGTTAAGGGTCAATACGACTGATGAGGATGCGCTATGGTTATTCGGGGTGCGCTACAGTATGAAAGTGGTCGTTACTGCCTGATGAAGATGTGTTACGACTCGTTGGGGATGCGCTACGGCTCGTTCAAGATGCGCTACGACTTGTAAACAGTGTTTTGTGTGTGGCAGCCGTAGCGTAATCGTCTTCGCTCTGTGTCGCTACGATTGAATGGTGGATTGAGCTCCTTGAACTCGGTTTGGATTGAACCTCATCTCCTACATAATCATCCAACCACAACAACTTTGAGTAGCTCATAATTCTTCAAGGAAATTATGTCAAATATAGATTAAATCACATGATATAGCCATGAATTAAGTATATTATGCTAATGATAGGTGTGCATTTATCGTACTAATCAACTCCCCTAAACTAAATCTTTGCTTGTCCTCAAGCAAATATCATAGGTGGTGAGATCAAAGATGCATCAAGTATCATCATCAAGTAAGGAATTACAATTGCAAGCTTTTGAAAAAGTATAACAATTAAGTCATCAATATAGGGTTGAATTACTCCATGCCGCAAACTCTCTACATATGTTATTGTCAAAAATGAGAAGTTGTAGTTCACATCACAATTCTAACTATGAGTGTAGGTCAAGTTTTCATAAGTTTTCAAGAACAACAACTAAGTATGATGATGATCATTAAAATTTTAGGTGCTCCAAAGTTCAAGTCCACAAAAAAAAAGATACTCTTATCATATGCTATGTCACACAAAAAATCTTCGCCTGCCAGTAGGACATCGTGATCGGATATGTCCTAGGCCACCGCACTCTAGGCATTTGATTGGGTCCCGACAGTCTTTTTGAAGATGACCCCAATTCCGACATCTATAACATTGCATTTGCTTCCTCTTCGTTTGGTTTCGATGCTGCCCAAAACGTCGGTGTCGCACCAGTTGCCAATCCCCTGAATGCGCATCCTCCTTTGGTGGCACCTTTGGGAGGGAGGCTCCCAAAGATGGGTGGTTGTGGCGCCGGCTAGGGGAAGTCCCTGGTCGACGATCGTTGGTCATGATATATTACAGAACTACATCAGCCTTGAATATTGTCTGTGAGTATTTGTTTGGCCTCAAGAAGCGGTCTTCCAACTCGCTAATAGAACCTATGTCATACTTTCCGTCATATGTCTTATAGATTCCTTTAATTCATTTGTCCTTTATTTGCATTTTGTACTTACTAGGCCCTTTAGCTCATTATTACTCTTTGAACCATTAGGTTGACGAAGGGAAAGCACTTCCTTGAGCTTTCGGATGAAGAATAGAGTTTTGAAATGAAATTATGTAAATGATAAAGATAATGTTATATTTAAGTCACCCAATAGGATGTAAAACTTTATTATAACAACTTGTATGATCTTGGGAACTAAAACACATTGCAAAATATTGGTATATGACATTAGGGGTTGGTTGCCGTGTGCAATACTCACAACCTTGGGTGTCACTGCCTTGGATGTCGTCAACGTCGTCTTCCCCGTCGTTCAAGGCGTGGAACAGAGCACTCAGTTTGACGATGGTCGTTTTTCCTGCATTTAACGCATTTCTCCGATGTTGAGCAGTCCTTGGCAAGATGACCTTGTCACGGCATCTAAAATAGAGGACTTTGCTCTTGCTGTGCCACTAATGAGGCTTGACAAAAACCTACCAATTGTGTCCCAATTGGCGTAGATGTCTATTCATTTGAAGTGGGGTTGGTAAGGAAAAGGGGTTGGAATGAGCTCCATCGGTGCCTTATGGGGCTTCCGCACTAGATCGAGAACCGAGCAGCATGGGGTAGGAAGTGGAGGAGTTCTCATCACCTACCACGGCAAGCTGCTAGCGCCTGACGACACTAGAAATTCCCAGGTTAAAAAGGGAGAGCTACTCTCCTCCGAGAACAATCGATCCCTCCTCCCCCCTTGTCAAACATAAAGCTTAAGTAGTCTACTTATTTTTCTTTCTCCGGTGTACTGATTACTTTATCATTTTGAAGGGAAACTTTCTTTCCTTTAATTTAGCAAAAACATTAGGGATTACTTTTAAATTAATCTATTAATTCAGTTAGGCTGGGATTTATGTTTTGGACAGAAATAAACTTCTAAAACAAAACATAAACAAGCTTACATGTTCTAGAAAATTTCATTTATGCAAAAATGCCCTTGGCATACCCAAACAGTACAATGTTGGGGAACAAAATAATTTAAAACCACATTACAATAACTCAAATGGATTACTCCATATTAAACACCCACAAGTGATGTATCATGTATCCACGTTTAGGAATTTAAAATAAGTGAAAGGTTAATTGAATGTAACTCCATCATAAAGGCAAATTCAGAATGCTAAGGCATACACTACATTGTATTTTTTAGGAGAAACTTCCCAATAAATTAGATTCCATGAAGCCTTAAGAAGACTAGACTCTTTTATATTTATCCCAAAAGATCGACTTTTTTATGAAGAAGAAGAATGAGTGAAAATCAATCTCGCCATCTTAATCGAACCTAAGGCATAAGGTCTAATTACATTGGTTATAATTAGAAAAAATTCAATGGTGTGGAAGCATACATAAAAGGGTGACATTAGGCCTATAGTAAACAAAAAAAACATATCAACTGGAACAATGTTTAGCTTCGGACTCTAACAAAATCAATGGGTACTAAAAATCGTTCAAAGTATCTTCCGACTTATGGAAACCAGCAGACTCTTTTGATTCCACTAGTTATGGCGAGTTCTAAGAATAGTAGACCTTTAATCAACCAAGTACAAGAGGAAAAACTAGATATCATATGGCATTCAAATTAATCTATCCATAGTGGTTTTCAGTACTTGGTTACATATTGCATAGTTCGGCTATATTATCAATCAATAAGTTTAATCAGCATAAGGTGCAAAATGATAAAGCACTTAGTTCTAGACATGCAATCATCTTGTATCAGGATAGAAGTTAATTAGATAACAAAATGGAAATAAAATAGAAAACTAGAGTAAAGGAGTACAGGCAGTTGAAAATAAAATGTTCTGACCTGATATTTAATTAGAAAATTTACGCAATTGGTCTGAATATTTATGACATTCAAAATGCTTTGAAACTTAACCTAATATGGATACAATGATAAGTTTGTGATATTTGAACTAAGCATCTTGAAAAACAAGAATGAAGTAACAATGATTTGCCATTAATTCGTTTGGAAACAAGAGTCTGAAATTTGAATTTTTATCGTAATAATTGAGCCTGATCTTTTAAGAATTCCATTGAACAACATAGAACTAACCATTTTCCTTATCGCATGTTATATTTTGATACATTTTTATACACTTCTAGAAGAAAGTATTGATAAGTAGCAATGGCAGCACAAAGAGATTCCTGATTGCCTAGCACTGGTTAATCAGGAAATGCTTTATATTACTTGGACAGATAATATCCTCAACAAGAAAATTATGCAACTGTACCTTCTGTTTTTTCAGTCTATCATTCTCTTCCTCAAGACGAGACACCTTGTTCTCCAGTTCATTAGTGTAGGCCTGAAAAAAAAGTCATTTTTTTATAACAAAGATCTCAAACTAAGTATTAATTATGACTTACATCTTGGACAACAAAAATGGTGTCTTGCTTTAAAACATTTCCAAACCTGCTTCCTAGCTCTTGAGCGTGCAGCTGACTCCCTATTCTTAATCATCCTTTTCTGTCGTCTCTCAACTAACTTATCAGCCATATCTTCTGATGTTCCACATTTTCGAGCTGGTGTAGAATCAGATGGAGCCCCCAACGTGGGTGATGAAAGATTCATTTGGCCCTCACTGTAAACAGCATCCAGAATAGGTCCAGTAGCAACAGATAAAGGTTGTGCAACACTTAATGGCTGTACAACTGGATGGCCTGGCATAAACGCTCCTGTCATGCACTGTTGCCCCTGCATGTGAGAATCTATAGCAGCCATCTGCTGGTAGTGGCATTGCTGTAACCAGTGAGTGGCTCGCCCAAAATCTTGGGCTCCAGCCATCGGATCCGCATTTCCAACAGGAGCTGCACTTCCAATTAGATCAACAGCATTATTATCAATGTCTTCGGTGACCACCCCGGCCTTCACTAGAAAATCTTCCAGCGTCATCTCCCCTAGAGTAAGCTGTCTCTCATGGGAAGAAGTCGAATCATTCTCGACCTTCTTTTGTCCCTGTTGAATGTCCCTCCATACTTGGTCAACAGTCTTCCTGGTTAGACCTCGAGGCATTGTGATGCTCCCCTGGCGCTGTAGGCTAGACATGGAGGCATACTGCCCAGATGTGCCCTCAAGGTCCATCGATAAAGGCTGGTTAGCATCAGCCGGAAACACAGACTTTAGGAGCTCATCAAGGTTCATGCTAAGAAGGGGTTCACCAAGGTGGGTCTGCACTTCATTGAGAGTCAAGTTGTAGAGTGATCCTTGCCTCGCCAAGCTCCGAATCTGGAATGTATCCCCACCACCGCTGCTGCCACCGCCACCTGCTTGTGATGTCATTGCCTGTATCCTCATTTCCGAAATGATTCAAGTCTTGAACCCTCAAAGTCCCACCAATAAGAACCTCAAGATCAGATCAAACATGCAATCTCCTTTAAACAAAACTCAGCAATGTAAATGTCATTAACTCTTTTACTTCTCTTTTTCTTGATCACAGCAATCTCAAAAACGTGTTACCCGCTGAAAATATCACTCTGTAAAACAAAAGAACAAACAACTATCAGACGGCCATAAGTTTTGATGTATTCAGAAGTCATCTTAAAAAAAGAACATGGCTTAGGAACAAAGGGAATCAATCTCAAACCAAAAAATGATGATTTAAGCACCACTTTAGTACCAATTTCCCAAAGATTCCATTTTTATGCATTATAAAAAAAGACGAGTACAATGCTCGCCAAAACAAGAGAAGAATACCCTAAACCACGAACATATGTAAGTCCAATTTCACCAAGAATCCATTTTTTATGCATCGTCCACGACTAAAACGAGGTTTGAGAACAAAATGACAAATTGAAACATAGTAAAAAAAAGAAACAGAATCCATCCACTTGAAATCCAACTGCAAGTAGATCACATCAATGAAAACGATGAAATCAACACAGGATCGAAAAATAAATGCGAGGGGCGGAAGGCGGTCAATTCTCACATGGTGGGACGTCGGACGGGTTGCGGAGTCGCTGCCCACCAGCTCGTCCGAGGAGTCGGAGGAGAGTGAGAGAGCTCAAAAACCCCATGATGCTGATGCCGTTGTTTATATCGCTTCATTTCTCCATTTTTTATTCTCTCGCAACATTTTTTCCACTACTAATTTCTTTATTATTAAATAGAAAGAATGTATATTCAATTTTAATAACCGTTATTGTTAGTAAAGTAGATAATATTTTACATTTCTAAATAGTTAATGTTAAATGGTGGCAACTTTTGACAAACAGAATTAAATGTCTAGAAATCAAATTAATGAAGATTTATTGATTGGTATTTCACAATTTATATAGATAAATATGTAAATAAATAATTACTAAATTATTGTATATTAAGTTGGTTATATTTAATACTATTTTTTTCTTGTTATTATATCAATTTTAATATTTATTTTAATGTATAAATGAAAAAAAATGGTAAAAAAAATTGCAAAAAATTGAGTACCTATTAAAATTGCAAAAAAAAAATTGCAAAAAATTGAGTACCTATTAAAATTGCAAAAAAAAAAATTGTAACGCGTCATCTGGATGACTTTTGGAATTTTTACACTTATTTAATATTAATATTTTGACTTGACATTTGACTATATATATATATATATATATATATATATTGCTTGTGAAAATTAAAACAAATTTATAAAGCTTGATCTTTACGAAAGAGTTAATTATAAATAAAAATTAAGATAACATTAATCAAATTTTTTTATCGTAACTCTATTAATTCACATCTAATCTAAATCATGTGCAATCACTTAGTGAACACTATTGTTATCCACATCATAATCATTGTCAACTAGTCCTGGTTACCTATAGGAGGACTAGATGTAGAGGATGGTGACCTATCGTGAGCTAATGTTCATTATTAAAGCTCAATAGCATAAAACTAAATAAACAAAATAAAATATATTGGGTACATAACTTTATCGAATCCTTAAAACTTCTACATATAGTTAAAAATCATGTGCAATCACTTGTGTCGTCATAAACATCATCGTCATCATCATCATCATCATCATCATCATCATCAATTAGTCCTGATTACCTACAGGACCTAGATGCACGAAAGGTTACCTTTCGTGAGCTAATGTCAATCAAGGTTGTTAAGTTCGAGTTTCTACCTAAACTCGTTTAGAGGGATAGATTTGTATCGTAAAATCGATAAGTAAAAACTTAGAGTTTGGATATATTATTAATTTAATGATAATAAAATGTCAAAATGATATCAAATATGATAATAAATATCTCTAAAAGACTAAAATTACATTATAAATCAATAACTCAAATGTCATTGATCCATTCTAAGCTTGGCAAGTTCAAACATACATAGAGATTTAACTAAAGTCATGTAAGCTTGTATAGTAAACTCATAAATTTTATTTACTAATAAATAAATTGTATAAAATAAGTACCATATTCATTATATGATATTTTCTATTAAGTATTATTATTTTATTGTCATCATCGGCATAATTTCCATAAAAAATAAAATGTTGCATCCTTATAATATATTGTTCATAATGTTATCTAATTTCATTTAAGTATTATGGTCCAAAGAACGAATAATAAAGAAAAACTATTAGCAATTTAATATTGATAAATCACTTCAATAATATTATATTAATGTACCTTTTTTTCTATCATATTTCAATTTATTACAATATCATAGTTTTAATATTTTTAATATGATTAGAATTTAGAAACAAAATTACAGTGAAAAGGATAAAAGAAAAAGAAAAGCGAAAGGTAAAAAGACAGAAAAATAGGAAGTTAATCATTCAAATAAAAAACTTGATATCATTAGGATTTGAACCCATGATCTATAGTTGGTAATGGCAACTACCAAACCGAAAAAACACTAATCCACTTGTGTTCACTGAATCTTCTACTTAACTCGTAAGTTTTTACGAGTTGAAACGCATTTAGGTTCGTTTTTACCCCTATTTCCGATTTTAGGCTGAGTCAACTCGTTTTGGTACCCTAGAAACGTGAAAACGTAGGTTTTTAATTATTAAAAGTAGTTTTTGATAACCTTGATGCCAATTATGTAAAGCTCAGTAGAGTAAAATTAAATAAAAAAATGCTAGACATAAAAGCATAATCAAGTGCATCAAAGCATAAACATTCAATCACATTGGCTTGATTTATTTTTCTTTCACTATTTTATTCTTTAACTTTGTAAAATTATTTTACGCAAAAAAATATTTGTTTTATACATTATTTTCTTTATTTTCATCTTTACTTATTTAACTTTTTTCTTTCTTTCTTCTTTCACCTTTTTTTTATTTTGACTTTTTTTCTTAGAAATTATCTTTTTAATTTCTTTCTTTCAGTTTAGAAGTTATCTTTTAGCTTTCTTTATCTTTTCATTTGTGAAGAGCTTTTCATCTTTTAAGAAAATATCATGGCACTTTCATATCTTCGCCAATGGTTATGCATTACGATAAAATTTTCTCTTGGTGGAATTCTTAATTCAATGAAGAGAGTGGAGAGACTTGTACAACAGAAATAGTGATCAAGTGTTTTGCCTTCATCTCCTTGGGGTTTCACTGAGTTGCCTTTACTACACTCCTTGTCCTTATCTTTAATTTTTTTTCTTTTCTCTCTTTGACATTCAATGCACATGAAGATCCACACCTCTCATGTTTTATCTTATTAATTAATCTTCTTATCTTTGCATTAACTTTCTAATTATCTTTTTAAACATACTTTTAATAAACATAACAATCACACACTTAAATCCATGAAACATGATCCGCGTTAGTTATGACATGGCTTGTTTCCTTTGAGTGTTGTCCACCGTGGTTTCATTGCCGAATGCGACCCATTTCTTTCTCCAATATGGGTTATTTCGTTGTTGTCCATCTCGTCCTTCGGAAGATCCCTTATTTCTTTTTCTTTGGATGCTAACCAAGTTATGCACCCATGGTTTGGTATGGATGATGAATCGTTATAAATATAAGAAATCTATAATCAAGTTGAATTTAGTCCCGACATTGTAATATCCATGACTTAATACATATAAGATTGCATATGATTATGTCATATTATATGATTAATATGTATTATGACAATTGTATTAAGATAAAAACTTCAACCTAAATAGTTGGAGCAAATTATGCAAAATTTTGCCTAAGGCATAAAAATGTTATTTTATAAAAAAATTAAAATTAAAAAACCATAAAGTCTCGATAATTGTCCATATATGTTAAACTAAACTAAATGTGATTCTTAATAATTTTTAGGATAAGATTTAATTAGGTTAAATGAATGTGTAAAAATGGAAAATATGTAAAACTGTCGATTTAATTCTTCTGCCTAAAATTCTAATTTTGATTCTTCGAAATTTAATTTTATAAAAAATTGTATTTGAATTTGAATGGGGGTAATTTGTTATTTACATGAAATTTTTTAAGTAAAAATATCTCAAGCAAATGAATAAATAAAATACAAATAGGAAAATATCATATCATTTCTGCTTAAATAGTGATGTGGTGTGCCTAGAGTTAAATCAAAATTGGTTCAGATTCAGGTATTCAAGCAAGATTGTGACAGCGTAAATACAAGATGGTGATAACACAATTAGTTTTAAAAATCCTCAGACAACACTGCGAATACTGCAAGTATACAGCTGATCGTATGTAGCACTTAGGGTATCGAATCCACAGGGAGGCGAAAGCAATTATAAGGAATTAATCACGCGAGACTAGTGAAGATGACAACAATGATCTAAAAAATACTAGAATACATATTAACTTATTTTAGGTTTTTGATTAAATGCAGATATGAACTAAGATAATGAGAACTAAACAGATCACGACTATGCAAGTACGAGAGACAACAGAGATGGGAAAGAGCTCTAGAGTTAGCAGGCTTCGGAGATGTCGAATTGGGTTTGTTTACAAACATGGTTTGTATACTAAATTAGGTTTTGGTGAAGAGAGGAATCATGGATTTATTTTTAAGGGATATCAATCATGATCTCCTCGCAGTCATGCAGTGAAGAACAAGAAAGAATTTCGGAACCTAGTCTAGGTGAGTCTAATAGTTTGCTACCGGGTTGAGGGTCTTTCGGCATACAACCCTATATCACAGGTTTGCAAAACCTGTGATGGAGCGAACCACCACACTATGTGAGAGCGAGATGTGATGGTCAATCCTCCAAACGTTCTAATAGAGAAAATAGTAAGACTGGTCCTCGCGGTTGCAAGGTTGTGAATCCCCCGCTAATAGTGACCCAATGCATTCAATGGGGAAATAAACCGCGACCACTCACTTCACCGGATGCCTCCGATCAAGGATGTATCATCCGACGAAAGTGAGTGCAAACAAGAAAGAAAACCGAATCGAGGGTCAGTTGCATCCAATTACAAACAAAACTCTTCACAACATTCGATTCGAAAATGAAATCAAATGATGAGTTCCTAAAATGAAAATAAGAAATAGTTCAAAGACATTTGAAACTGGAATAGTATTTCAATCCTTCATCCCCTACTGCTAACTTTAGACAATCCTACTTAGTTACAAACCATGTTCATCAAAATAAAGGAATAAAGGTTAGAAAAGCTCATATTCGTCATCCTGCAATGCTGCTGTCAATGGCGTCGTCTTTGCATTTCGGTGATGGAGGTGATGATGATCCTACGCGTGAGCTCCACCAAAAGCTTTCTAAAATGCCAGAGATCTCTTTCTGCCTTTTGATTCATCCTTTTTATACCCTCTGACTTCATTCGACACTTGGCATTTCTGTCCTGCCTGGTCTATCCTTTTGATTCTTCTGTTATTTCCTTGCCAAATATGAATTGTAAACAATTCTAGGCGATTCTCTTGTCTAAAGTCGTGATGCTTCATGATGTGAGGGTGTGAAGACTTTGTAGGATCTGGATGGCACCAAGAGGGGGGGGGTGAATTGGTGTATAAAACTTTTATCACTTTAGTTATTCTAGATTTGTTGAATTATGTTTGACAGAAGCATATAATTTTGAACACAAGTAAATAGAGAGAGAGATCACAGGAAAAACAAATAGACACACAAACACGAGGTTTGTTGATGAGGTTCGGTCTATCACTCAAAACACTTGCTCAATATTTTGCCAAAGTTACTTTCCAAGACTTTTGAGATTACATTATATACTCTGCACTAAAGATCTAATTCTCTCTCTCAGAAAACTAGCCGTTAATGCAAGTACAGTACCTTCACCTACTTCTCCGGTCGTCCGTTGCTCCAGCCTTGGTCAACCGCTACAAAGGTAAAGTCCCCACTTGAACTGCCGCCTGATGCTTCGGTCGTCCACCGCTCACCCCTAGGCGTCCGCAGCTTCAAGTGCCGAAGCCTTTCTCC
>LTAE01005655.1:10835-27808 GCA_001647135.1 Pontederia paniculata
ATATATATATATATATATATATATATATATATAGCCACCGGTTCTATAGTTAAATTGTAACCAAGCTGAAAATTTCTAAAATTCAATAAAATGATATGTTATTAAAGACATCCTTATATATGTGGACTCATTTTAAAGGATGATTTTTTTTATTTAAAATCCACTCTCTAGCTTTTTCAGACTTAAAAGAATAATTCTTTTTGCTAATAAATTTTGTAGGTTTTTCCTAAAAGAATAACCACATGTGTAGTTCACAGATCGCCGTCATAGTAGACCGAAATGGACCGCGTCACACCTTGATTAGGGTCGTGTTCCTCGACGGTGCCAAAATAAAAAAACGGAACAAATCAACTACACATTTCTTTGGAAAATGGGTCGTGTCGCCCCTTGACGTGGATTGTGTTAGATAGATCATCGACGATGACACATGTGAATCCTTACTCTCGAAACAGGTCACGTCACCCGGAGATAAATCTCGTTGCTCGATCGGTTCAGATGTGAACCAAGAATAAGTAAAGAAACATGGACCAGGTCACACTGAACCAGATGCGTCAAGATTGAATCGGGAAATGCCTGACGCATACCGTGTTGCCCGAACACCAATCGTGTCTAGAGTGAACATGAGTCAGGTTACCTTGAACTCATACCACGCCAAACATCACCACTTACGTGTATAACATGGACCGTGTGTGTTTTCAATGTTTTGTCGTGTCTTGACGACGACAAGAAAAACGTGAACAACATTTAGAAATTGAACCGCGTTGTTTCTCAATGAGGGTCATGTTTGCTTCAGAAGGTGCCAATTTACAGCATTTGAATGCTACATCTTTATTGATATATGTTTGATTGTATTAATTGATTGAATTTGATTGATGAATGTTGTTAGTTTAACTGCACACAAGTGATAACCTAGCTTAACTGATAATAAGATTTAAAAAATATTAACGATTGTATTTAAAATTACGCATGAGGAGGACGATCTCCAATAATTGAGAGATTTATCCCTATTGAGCTCCTTCAAGGGACTATTGAGTTTCTACAAGTACTACTAAATTTAATCGGAGATTATTGAGGGTTCCTCCTTAAACTATTGATGGTCTAACTAGTCACGTGTCGGAGTGTGTTTCTGGAGGCATTACAATGGTACACTATAAAAAATATGTGCCTAAGGCACTAAGATCATCTCTCATATTTTTAAGTATTTCCTCATGTATGAGCACGAGAGAGCGAGAGAGAGAGAGTTCCCTAGTTCGTCGACCTCAAAGGAGTCCGAGGGCTATTCTATGATGTCTATGCTATAGAGTTTCATCCACAACAACATTTGTCTTTAGTTTTCTTTCAAATGACGTTTTTTTATTCTTAATCTTTCCTTTACGACACTTAGGACAAAGTAGCTATTTGAGAGATATGTTGAACCTCATTTTTAAGTTAAAAAGTGATTTCATCAAGCTTTATTATTATTATTATTATTATTATTATTATTATTATTATTATTATTATTATTATTATTATTATTATTATTATTATTATTATTATTATTATTATTATTATTATTATTATTATTTGATACAATTATTTTGTTTTACTAAAGTTTACATCTAATCTAATGCATAAATTAGTGTGCAACTCTGCACTCGAGTTTTTCTTAAATTATCATTGTTATTAGAAGTTTTATGAACATGTATCTTAGCCCCTAAGTAGTTTAATATCATTAATATAAGATTTCCACTTTATTTTGGAACTTCATATTTAATTAGTTATTGTTTCTTATTTACGTTAAACGGGTCAGTGTTCTTTGATAAGCGGATCATGTTGCTCACTTTTCCTGGTCCTACGCGGGGCAATGACGGAGTAACTCATACATGTTTAATTGTACTCAAAATGTTCTCTTTTGTTATGCATGCCATATTCCTTCTAGTCGGTTGAAATTCGAAATTTGTTTTTTTATAAATTCACGTAGTTTAAGAATTAAAACTAGGTTTGAGCATGATCCGGACCGATCCGGTTATCTCGGTCTGATCCGACCTGAATTTCAAGGAATATTTTCGATCCGAAACATAATCGGGTTGGGACCAGATCTGAGTTTAATAAATCCAAATTTATTCCTGACCCGGTTCTCTTATATTATAATATATAATTATATTATAAAATATATATGTATGTAATATTTATATTATTATATTATAACTTTTCTTTAAATATTTAATATATAAACTGATTTTATTACTATGCATAATAAAAAAAGAGTTTATAGTTATTAATTATCAATATTAACAAATATTAGAATTTTTAAATTTATTTTCATATAATGAAAGAATAAAATCAGGTCAACCGGATCGTCCCGGTTTTATTCTCGGTTAAACCGAGATGATCCGGTCTTGGACCCGACTGGGACTGGGTCCGAGTCTCATTTCTTGAAACCCGGCCAAAACCGGGCCCGATTTTACTCCACCCTAATTAAAATTGAAATTTGTTATTTGACGTATCTTAAGTTATTTTGAAAACTATTCAGATTGAGCTTTTCCAATTTAATCTTGAGATAAGATAGTTATGCCATCTAAATGTTCAACTGATCAGATCAAGGTTTTCAATATAATTTTGAGATAAGATAGTTATGCCATCTAGATGTTCAATTGTTCCGAAGGTAGTGCCATGGCTCCTAAGAAATTTATTGTCTAATTTAATTGAAAATTGTGGAGATACATGATTTATACTCTAACTCCTCACAATCTAATTACAACCTTTTAAGGAATGGAATTTGTTTTACTTTCTGTTTAAGTATTGGATTATTGAACTCTGATATTTTTCCTCAACTTAACATATAAGGTTTCGAAATTAAAATTTAATTAGTCCTCGAGGACTTATGACCCAAAACTTCAAATGGGCGTGTACCTAAAAATCTTTCTCAAGTTAAGACAAATCATTGTCAATTGCTTAAACAATCTTAGATATCAGCCTTCTCAAGAACTATTTTGGCTTCTGTTTTCATTTCTACGTTATACCAGCACTTTTACCGATATTAACCCCAACATCCGAAAGCTTATTATGAACTAATTAATTTAGTTCAACCCGTAAACTAATTGAAAAAAAAATGACATGCTAATGGTATCAAAAGAAATGTGGTTACTCATGATTAATTATATCAGTCTAAAATCAAATTGACATCGTGTTTAAGTTTTCTACAAAAATAACCCTGATGCAGAATGAAGGCACCTTCATAAGTACAGAGGCAAGAAATTATGCCATAATTCAAGGGGGGAAGGATACCCATCACATGGACTTAGGTGAATCTAGTAGATCAAATTATTTCTATCATCATATACTAGCCATGTTGAAGTATATATTTTATTCTCATGAGGAGGTTATAATCTTGCTTGCAGTGCTTGTGATTGGAGTGTCTAAATTGATTCTAACCAAAAGGAGGGCAAAAAAATGTTTTCGCATATTTAACAGAACATAGCTCAAGACAACGAAATGCATTGAAAAATGGATGATGAGGACAAATTGCTGGTCAATAGTAACTGTGAAATGACGAACATAATAAATAATTGTACTATGAAGGACTAAGAAAAATTTTCATTGCACACCTCAATGCATCTATGAATTGAAAAGCTAAACACCAAAAACAGTTGCTAATCATTGACTTTGTAGTCCATGGGGGAGGGGGAAGGACAAATATAAAAAAAACTGTTGAGCACAGACATCAATAATGCAAGAAAAAGGGGAACATGTTACCCATTTCCTTCGCTCAAGGATTTCTTGGAGACATTTTCTCATATCAGGCAGCAAAGACAGCTCACAGGGATCATGACTTCAGACATTTTTAGTTACTATTGCTAAGATACAGAACATTTGCCCCCATTCCAAATGCTTAATATCAATCTACACTTCATTCAGTTACAAGAAAGAATGACTAGAACCTACAGAAAAGTAAGTGTTCTGAAGAAAGTATCAGATGAATTATTCATTACCGGCAGTCAAGTGCATAAAAGTGTTCTCATTTGCTTCTGTTCTTGGATTTCAAGACTAACTTATAATTTCTAACTGAAAATTGAATCTGTGAATGTCAAACTTGAAATGCTAACTTCTAACTGAAAATTTGCGTCATATTAATAAATTAGTGTGGTTCTGAAATAAGTCTTTTGAAACTGCAAGTGTTATGGATTATGCATCAATCAACTATATATTAGAGTTAACCTACATATTCATATAATTTGATTTGACAAATTATAGCTTGAGGTTAGATACAATATTCTTAAGACCACTTGAATGTGTGTACGATAAGAGAACAACCTTCTCAAACTTTGGAAGGAGAAGGCAACAGAACGTACAGGAAAAACAAAGGGACCCGTGGAAACTTTATAACAATATTCCACTACACCTAATAAATCCACTAATGTGTATGTATCTTATCTATAAGACCTCCATAATTAGTGTGAAGTCCCAGTTTATATTACTGCCGAAGGATCCATATCTGCAGGGTATAAAAAGAAGAACCAACTGTTATCTTCTTTAAACTTGCCTAAAAGCATCATGGAAAAATTTCATGAAAATTTACTGCTTCAAAAGATGCAATCAGCTTCTAGAAAAGACAATCAACAGGTACATATATACCAATCATATCCAAGGGAGATGTGTAATGGAACGAAATTGCATAACTTAATGTTTGTGGTGGAAGAACAAATTCACAAAAAAGTCATGATCTAAAACATGGATAAATGACCTAAGTACTCAGAATTCCAGTAGACTGTTATGATCGTTTTCCACTGCTTGGATTTGACTTCGTGCAAAGAACTTTTCTTCCCTTGGCACGTCTTCTCTTCAAGACTGCTCTTCCATTTGTTGTTCTCATTCTTCTACGGAATCCATGTGTTCGAGCAAGAGATTTCCGAGATCTCGACCTCTTAGTCATGCAAAGTGCAGCCTTCCCTGCCCTCACTTGAAGACCTCGATACCTCTCTTTCACCGCTCCATTATATCCCAGGTCAACGCCCAGAGACAAACCTTGAAAACATGCGTTAATACCAATGACATCATATAGAGAAAAATAGCTTACCAAGCTTCAACCTATTTAAACCTGATTTATATGATAATACATTTTGAAGAAGAAATATAATACATTTTCAACATTAATATTTATTGTGAGCAAGAAAGTGCATGGAGAAATCATATATAACTATTTACAAAAAATGGCATATGAGAATTTAGGCTCCTGAACAAATTAGTCACAACTACTATTTATGCATACTATATTTAACCTTTAACAGATTAAGTTTAGCAACTGCCAACAAATTTTTAAGAGCCAATGGAAGAAGTAATGGAACAGGTAAACTTTGCCACCTATCTTTGTTTGATTAACCACAAGGAAAAGGATGTTTGAACAAACAAGAAGATTTAGCAAATGAGAATGCAAAAACCATTTTATTTGCAGTGTCAAACATAAAACCAACAGAAACAGGATAAGAGATGAATGTCTGAAGCATTAAAATGATCTATGCAATTAAAGTAGAAAATATCATTTTTTTTTCATCATTTCGTGTAATGAAAATTGCTCAAAAGGATGTCTCCAAGAAGCACCACCGGCATAGATCTCTTTTTTGGGGGTCTAAGGAAGCATTATCTATCACTTTAAACAACTAGTAAAGAGTAGAAAACTTTGATCATGGTAAGCTATCTGATCTGACCTGTATTAGCTCAAATATCTTAACAGAGAAAGAAATGATGGCCATTTTATCAATTCTTACTATGTCATGCCATATTTATATTGCATACTTGACATTCTAAGATTCACTCTAACCCTGCTAGATTGCTTAAAAAACAAAGAGGCCAATCCTTTAGTATTTTGAGTATAGAGTAAGTGCTACCAAGCCTGCTAAAGTTCCTTATAACAAACCAGTAAGAATTGGACACATTCAAAAAGGTCTTTAAATTACAAAAAAATGACATAAACTAGAAGATGTTGAAATGATGCATACATTCCAGTGATTGGTCTAATACAAAAATCAAGTGTAAAAATATGTAAATCAAGACTGCGCCAACACGGTAATCAGTTTAAGAAACAAAGTGGGTGGAATATAGAGATTTTTAAAAGGGTGAAATTTCTCTCTATCATCAACCCACCTATAGTAAATTCTGTGTGGCCTTTATCAGGCAATTAGAAAAGGTGTCTGACCATTTTTTTATTAATTAATTTTTCAAATACCATGATACATAGATCATGATTTAAGTCCAAAGGTACTGATAGGCAATCTAATAAGTGATTTCCACTCCTACATGATCCATATCAATCTCAGAGTAGACTATTGGCAGTATAATTATGGCATAAATGTTTACAGAACAACCGATACAAGGGTTGATGAGGGAGAGTAGTCAAAATTCTTGTCCTATAAATTAACTTTTCTTTTGAGAGGCTAAATGATGTTTACCGGGTGTAGCCATCAATTTTATCAATAAAGAGCTAAATTACATAAAGTTGTCCGGGTACAAATTCAGCTTGTCATCCACTCTCAACTAAAGAACTCCACTAATGCTACAAAGGATTTGACAGGAGAAGAAAATTTTAGCATGTAATTATTAGGTGAGATGCACAACAAAATTCACCCTGTTTATACTAAATAATTGAGGCCACTAGAACTGATGCATCTAAGATATAACTATCCTAGACCAACAACATCCTCACATATAAATAATGAATTAACTATGAGCTTCGGCCTTCAGCGTGGAAAATAGAATTCCTCTCATGATCTCATGGAAATAATATACTTTACTGGAATACTACCTACTCAATGAAAATTTAACGAGTATCATAGCATGATATTTGACATAATAGCCTAGCATGGTTTAGCACTCATTGATGCTGCACAATAGTTTTGAATAACTTCCAATTCATCAATCACCCATGCCCTCGGCACTGAGAACTCATATGCTTCACAAGAAGTTCCACAATGAATGGTCAAAATGAGAAGTACACACATTAAGTATGAACTCACCAGTAGTATAATAAATTAACATATTCAATGTACTTGTTTGCAATAAGACAATAACTAAAATCCAGTAGAACTTCTAAGTGAATAACCATTCACATTTTCTCAACTCATGAACATCAAAATTACTTCTAAACAAAACATTTTCAAGTTTTCGTATGAATTTGCACATTTGACAGTAGTTCACGTCTTTTCTGAATTATCACTTTGAACAATCAAATGAGGAAAAAAGAGAGCCATTTTTTTCATCAGTTCAACAAAAAAAAGGTTTTTTTATTCGGACACGGATTCTTTCAACAATGTGTGTAACACACTAGGGCTTCGTTTGGATGTTTAGTGAGGTTGAAAATGGTTAAGAAGGGTTGAAAATTTATGGGTTGAGGAAGGTTATTGTAACCTATGTTTGGATAAATATAAATAATAATGGATGACATCAGATAACCAATATTTGATGGATAGAAAAAGATAATTTTATTAAAAATACTTTTTTACCATTTCGAATTGAGGAATGATGCTTATATATCGATAAATTATAAACTAGAGAATTAATATTCTACATACTACTTAAAAGAACTCTAGGATCTTTGCTTGCATGCATTAAAAAGAATGATAAAAATAATTTAAATATTAAATGAGACTGAGGGTATGTTCGGAATAAAAAGTCTAACACATCCAATTCCACCAAATAAATCGGTGGAATAAAAATATGGTGGTTTAAGGATTGTCATAACCCTCCATAACTTTTATACCATCAAAAAATAAAATATCCAAACTTATAATAACCCTTCTTAACCCATCCATTAGTAACCCTCCACATCCACCTCTAACCCGTGATCCAAACGAGGCCTAGAAGTAGAAAAGTGGAGAAAATCGTGCTACAATTCCTCAACTAATGGAAAGAGGAGAAGAGAATGTTGGGATCACCAGAGAAGGCGGAAGGGAAGGAGACCGAAGACAAAGGGGAGGAGAGGAAAGAGCTGTGAAGGAGCGAGCTCGCGCGCGCCGCCGCTGAAGACTTGGGAAGGAGCGAGAGGGAGTTCCGGCCGATGATGCCGGAGCTCCGGCCGGTGAGCAGGGAGAGGGAGGCCACCGGAGCCATCAACGAGGAGGACGCCGCCATTTTGTTTCTGCGTCCGGTAGTTGTTCCCAGTGAGAGAAGGCGAAAGAGTCTTATGGCATCGGTTTCTCTTATCCGCCTTTCGGCCAGAACCATTAAAATATGGGCCTCGCCCCATTTCCAAATAAGCCTGTTATTGTTTCAACTAAAACTTTCGTTTAATTTTTTAAAATTCTCTTGAAACATTTTGAAGGGATTTTTTTTTAAATTATACGAACAAGTAATAGATTATAGATGTAACACCCCAATTTTTTAATAATAATAAATAAAAAGAACGATAATATAAAAAAAATATATAATTTAATTAGAATTAAGAAAAGCACATCTAGAAGTCAAAGTCAAATTGATATCTTAATATTTTCCTAATCAATTTAATATTCATAATTCTATTTCTAACAGTATTTAAGAATCACAGTGTAATTAGTCCTAAAAAATCCTAATATATGGAGAATTTGCCTTCCGGATAAATATAACCTAACCCTATCTTTCTCCTTATATTTTTCCTCCTCTTTCTCCTTGTTGTTCTTTCTCCTCCTCTTCTTACAACAAGACCATGTTGTATTGGAAAATAAAGTTGAGTATAAGTTAAAGTAAAAAGGGGCAAAATGGACCGTGTCCCTTTTGGGACGCAGACCACGTCACATACGGGTGCAGGATAAAGGACGAAAACATATCGAGTCAGAGTGACAGAATCCTATCCTAGTTGAATTAGGATTACAAATCAGATGACGTCTAAACTTATTCTAAACTTATCCCTGGTGGAAGATTTGTTGCGAGAGGACGAACTCGCAAGACAGTAGCAACCAACAAAAATGAGGTATATAATTAAGGAGAATACTATAGGAATTTTTCATATGTGCATGATACAATTTTCACAAAAATACAATGTTAATAGAAAGTTGAACACAGACTGTGTTCTCTACAACACGGGCCGCGTTCGGCGTGGCGGACGATCGTGTCCACCAGACCACGGATTGTGTAACTACGCAGGTCACGAAAGCACAGGAAACATGCCATGTCGTACTTGGACATAGGTCGTGTTTCTCGACATCACTACAATCGACCGACAGTGTTGCCCGATATGGGTAATGACAGGCAGATCGGGTCACCTCGACACGACCTCTCGAGTATTGAACTACAAGAAACACGACGTGGACCATGTTCCCTTATGACACAGGTCATGTCATGGATGCCTACTTGCAGTACATGGAAAATGGGCCATGTCCTTTCATGGCATGGATCGTGTCCTCTTCCTGGGGAAACGAGCCGCATTAGATCTGACGTGTGCTGTGTTTCCCTTGGAAGTCAATGTTGGGAATTTTTTTTTGCATGTCTACTAGGTTGCTTGATTTAATGATGATTACATGAGTTCTCACCTAGAGATTGATTAGATTTAAAATGAACTTTGCATATGATTGAATTTATTTGTGAAGGGTATGATTTGGTTACTAACGAATTGTTAATGACCAGTTCCTTCGGGAATTGAGGGTCCTTCTAGATTAGTTTTCAATTCCTTTAGTGATCAAGGGGTCCTTTGGGGACTAATATCCAATTCCTTTGGGGAATGAGGGTTCTTCTGGACTAATATCCAATTCCTTCGAAAATTAAGGATCCTTCAGGACTAGTTTATGTTTGGGTCATGGAGAGAGACCCCAAGACCTAGCTAGTCTCAATGGCATCATGATCAAAACCATCAAACTTCACAAGTGGTAAAGCATCACTAAAGATTACATTGTTTAAATAATGAAAGACAAGTTAAGTAAAGAAAAATGATGTGGTCTACAGAATATGCTCACTGAGCTTGAACGTATTAATGAAAGATTATGAGCATCATGATAAGGGATGCAAGATGATGTTCTAATCAGTGATGGACCAAAGATAATGATTGAACCAAGGAATGATAAGTTATTGAAATGATAAGAAGGCGAAAAGATAACGTTAAGTAAAGTGAATTCATTGCTTATGAAATTGATTTTCCTTATCGTATCTTCATATACTTTACCCTATCGCATTATTATTACATTTTACATATTGGCTTTATCGCTCATGGGAGAATCGTCCCCCTATTTTTTTATCCTATAGGAGGTCAGGACAATGAGTAGATGATGGCATAAGCGATGCAGATGGTCATGGTGTTGTGGATGTACATGATAAATTCTATATTAAAATCAAAACTACTTTTCATTTAGTTATGTATTTTCTTATTGAATAATGAAAAAGGATATGCTATTTTGGATTAGATATTCTATTGGCTTTAACATTTTATGATATGATCAAATGAGTAATCAAAGATGTAAGTTGATAGCATATATGAGAGAACATTATGTCATGCGACAAGAGTGGTCTTCTCGGGTTAACAATAGACTTTAGATCTCATTTAATGAATTAAAATACGATGTAATAAAATTCTTAATTTATGATTGACCACAAATCCAAAATTTGATTACTATCCTTATTTTTGGATAGTTGTATTATGAAGTGGATAAGGACAAGATGTAATTTAACTGCATGTTTTAATCGTGGGTTAGGAGGAGCTTGAAAAGGTGACGATAGAAGGGTTCCCAAATTATCGTTAATACCTTGAGTTGTGACCAAGCTGAAAAGTCATTATTTTCTCAATAAGTCACTATAATAAAAAGACATCGTTATATATGAGGACCCATTTTAAAGATAATTAAGGTCCGATGGGTATTAATTATAAAATTATGTTTAAACACAATTTTCAAAACAACACATTGGGATAAAATTAATAGAGGCAGGTAGTTTCTTAAATAAAAATAGCATATGATATTTTTGGTTGGTTTCTTCAAATAAAAAATAATATTATTGATTTGCTCCTTGGGACCTATGATTTATTTATTTTATATTTGTTGTGGTGTCTTCTATTTTATAAGTTGACATTAATCACATGTTATTTGTTTAAAGATAATATACGTTTTTAATATGTATATACATAATATTTATTAAGTAATTTGTACCTATTAAAAGGCATTCACAACACACACACACGCGCACACACACATATATATAGTGTGTCAATATCTTGTTTATTGGATCATTTTTAAATTTAAAAACCACATTTTCTTCTTTCAAACTTATAATAAATAACTTCTTTTGTTTGATAATCACTTTTTATGTTTTTTAGATTTTTTATATCCTGCTTACAACTTCGTGCGAGCAAAATATACATATTTTACACATATCATCTTGGACATTTTTTGCATTTTTTATCACATAGGTAGTCTATTTCTTTCTATTGTTTTTGAGCCGTAAACTACTTTGGATTTTTTTTGCTTATTTTCAAGACGTGGAAATTGGAGTCTCAAAGTGATTGGGAGATAAAGTTAGAATTAGTATATGAAAGAAATTACCTTAGCAATACATACAGTTGATCTCCATTGAAATGAGTCATGTTCAAGAGGTCTAGCCCAAAATCCATCGACGTTGGATAATGATCATATCAATGCTGGTTGTGTCCACACCCAAACGAGACATCTGAGAAGAATGGGTTGTGTTTGAAGTTTTGAATACATGTAATGTGGTCATTTCACTAAAATAATGTGGTTTGTGTTATCCCACGAGAAAGGTGGTTCTTACTATTAATGGACAACGATCGTTACTTGTCCACCAAGCCACAATTTGATCGATGAATTTTTTAAGCCCCAAAGGCGGTGTCTAATGCACTTAGAAGACCATTTCCCGTATTTTGAAGTATCAATGAGAGCGAGAGAGAGTTGTAGATATGAGATGAGAGAGATAGAGAGAGAAGTTCACACACAGAAGAAGACATGAGATTTACGAGGTTCATCCTTAACTGAACTACATCCTCGGGCGACGGATGAGTGTTTTCTTTGATGGAGAAATAATAGATGATATAAGATATCAAATAACCCAAATCCTATGGAGTTTATATAGGGACTCCCGTATGGGATAAGAGATTTTGCCACCTCAATAATTCGAGCAATTATGATGCACGAGGGGTCACCGATGGGTTTATCACTAGGTTAAGATTCAAAGAATTATCAAGAAATCTCCACCTTGACTTGGATCATCTTTAGAATATGAAATCTGTCATTCTTTGCTGTCGTCAGCACTGCCTCGGGGCTACTGATAATTACTTATGTTTAGCAAGTCCAAACAATGTTGGAACATCCTGTGAGGAACTGATTTGGTGAACATATCAGTTGGATTATTTGTTGTGCCGACCTTCTTCACCTTGATCATCTTCTCAATGTGGATGAAATGATATCTAACATCAATGTATTTGGGCCCTCTCATGATGCACTTGATCCTTGCCCGAACTAATATATTGCACTCAAACTGTCACAATGCACTATAGCCTGATCCTGATGTAGTCCAAGATCTCCAACTAAGTCTTTCAACCAGATCCCTTCCTTTGCAATTTTTATCTTAGTAGTAGATAATCTGACTGAAGACTGTAGAGTAGCCTTCCAACTAATAATAGAATTGCCTAAAGGACATAGCCTGTCATTGATCTTCTTCCATCCACATATGCAGCATAATACGAATATGAATAACTAGCAACCAAACACTTTGTACTGCTTCCAAAGATGAGGCCAATATCATATGTTCCTCTCAGATACCAAAAGATACGCTTCACTACTTGTCAATGCTCATTTCCAGGGTTTTTTCATGAATCTACTGACAACACTAACAACATGCGCTATATCTGGTCTAGTTGTTGATCCAAAGGTTACACCCCAAGTGTTTTGATGATAGTAAATTATAAATTATGTGATTAAAGGTTATTTAACTATTTGTCAAGATTGTGCAGCTCACATGTTAAAAACAAAATCAAATTAAAGATTTCAGAGGCAGAGCGGTTGAAAACAAAATCAAATTAAAGATTTTAGAGGCAGAGCAGTCGACCTCTCTAGGACAATGGTCGATCGATAAGAAAAGAAACTCAAGCCTTCGACACGGTCGATACAATGGTCAACTGCTCTAGAATAGCGATCGGTCGATTTATAGAGTAACGACTAATTTTCAACAGAGCGGTCGACCAATCCGTCAAAGCGGTTGACCGATGTGGAGTACATAATCGAAGTTGACTACTGGAAGAGGAGCAGTCGACCGCTCCAGGACAATGGTCGACTGGTACAAAAGCCAACAACTATTTTTTTGTCAGAGCGGTCGACCGGTGCAAGGAGAGGTCGACCATTGGCGAGCTAAAAATAGTCTAACAACTACTTTTCATGTCCCATCAAGAAAGAAAAAGGAGATTACGACCATATTGAAGACCCAAGCCTATATAAGAGCATTCAGGAGGTTGCAACAATAACTAAGCTGAATATTTCATCTTGCATACTTTCAAGATCATCCAAAGAGCACTTAGAGCCTAAACTAGCAAATTTCTTCTCTTCTCTCTTGTTCTTAAAGTGAGATCATATTGTAAGAGAGATTGTGTAAGAAATTTTTCTTGTAATCTTGAGAGAAAACTCATTGTGAAAAGATGTGTGGTCTTGCCTCTTGAGCGGAGAAAAGACTAGTGTTGTAAAAGGGTGATTCTCCCTATTTGAAAAGAAGAGTTGATAGTGAAACTCCGAGTTTCTCAAGGCGTGAGAAGTCATAGCGGGGACGTAGGCTAAGGAGTTGGGCTGAACCTCGTTAACAAATCTTCTTCTCGTATTTGGATTTCCTTTCTCTCGCATTTTTTATTAATTTTCTTAATGATAATCTACTTTAGTTTAATTGTTGCGAAAAGCATTTTACACTAATTCATCCCCCTTCTTGGTGCCAAGTGATCCTACAATTGGTCTCAGAGCAAGGTTGCTCTATCTTCAAGATTTAATAATCTTTAGAGTAATGGCATCAAATGCTTTCTCTTTTGACGAGGCTCAATCGGCCACTCGTCCATCTGCATTTAGTGTATCAAACGTTTCATATTAAAAAATTAGGATGCAAGCTTATGTTTGTTCCATTGATATTTATATTTGGGATGTTATTGAAAATGATTTTACAACTCGAACAAACAATCCTTTAGAACATAACGATGATGAAAGACTTTTAGTTAAATTGGATTGGAAAGGAAAAAAATTTCTTATATTGTGCTCTTGATGCTACAAAATTTAATAAAATCTCTACTTGTAAAACATCTCATGAAATTTGAAAAAAAATGATTGTAACTCATGAAGGAACGAATAAAGTTAAAGAGTCTGGATTAAATATTTTGAATCATCAATATGACTCTTTTAAAATGAAAAATGATGAATTTATAAATGGGATTGTTGTTAGATTTAATGATATTGTGAATGACTTAGCCTTCTTAGGAGAAGCAAGAACTAACTCTCAAAAGGTGAAAAAGGTTCTTTAGGTCTCTCTCTCCAAAATGGCATACCAAGAGAACGGTAATTGAAGAGAATGATTTAAACGAGTTTGAGTTTGATGACCTCATAGGCTCTCTCCTAACCTATGAGATAGGGGTCAAGGAAGAACAAGAAGAATCAAGCATCAAGCATCGGGAACCTTGTGCAGAAACTTCTCTCTCCATATCGATCTGATTTATGGTTTGTGACTCTGAAGTTCCTGGAGTATCGGTGCTGATGGGAATGATGAAGTTCTCAAGCACAGGTGCGTTGAGTATGTACTCTAGTTATGGCACTACTAGGGTCTAAGGTTCAGAATCCAGGTTTGTTGTCTCAAACGGTTTAAAAATTGTTAGTTCGACAAACTTCAACTGCAGATCTGTGACAAACTTTTCTCTGTTATGATTCAGTCTTTGTTGCCTTCTTCTCTTTTTGAATTCTTGCTCAAGTTCAGAAAAATAATCTCTTTCAGCAGATCAGAACCTTAGCATACAATGCACCTAAAGATCAGGAAAACAAACAAAGGAAAAAGAAAATTAGGGGTAAAGTGGTTAGGAAAAATAGCATTCACAAAAAGAAAAGTAACAATGATGGTACGAACAATGATATGTCAATATACACAGTCAAATGAAAATTTCCTAAAAATTGTCTATTGTCTCCCCGACAACGGCGCTAAAAACTTGATGTGGTGCGGTCTAGGGTGATATTCAGAATCGGGTTAGCACAACCTAAGAGTAGGACCGTGACCGTTTTAATGCAAGATTATGAAATCTCAATAGACATGATTAGATTTTAAAAAGTCCTAGACAACACAAGATATTATGCAAGTATACAGAACATCATGAGCAGTACGTAGGGTATCAAATCCACAGGGAGGCGAAATCAATGTTCAGAAAAAAACATCCAACACAATCCAAAAATAACAATATTGATGATGTAGATCTAGACTAAGACAAAAATGCAGATTATCTAATTTTTAGAGTTTTTAATATGATTGCAAAAATAAGATAAGGTAACTGGAAACCACAACTACTTAAATAATATAATAGCAGAGGTGTGAAGGAACTCTAGAGCTAGCAGATTTCGGAGATGGCAGATTGGATCATCATTAACACATAGAGTTTAAAATACTAAATCTGGTTTCGGTGAAGAGAGGAATCATGAATTCATTTTCAAGAGATCTAAATCACTTTCCCCTTCATTCACGCGGCCAGGATTGTGAAGAAGTCTCGAAACATATCTAGGATAATCGAGTGGTTGCTACCGAACTGAGGGTCTTTTGGCATACAATTCATGAATCACAGGATTGCAGACACAGTGATTGAGCGCGCCTTACAACTATGTGTAGACGAATGAGATGGTCAGTCCCCCAACATCCTAAACACTAAGGGTAGTAAGAAGGGTTCCTTGCGGTTGCAAGGGTGTGAAATTGCTGATGACTATGACTCAAACACAGTTCATCAGATATAGAAATACCGCAACCTTCTGCCTTCACGAGCGCCTCTGGTCAAGGACGTATCGCCTGATGAAGAACATGAGTATCAAGAATGAAGATTGAATCGAGGGTCAGTCACATCCAATCTCAGGAAAACCAAAACTCTTCACTACAATCGATCCAATAACGAAACCTAAAGTTGAGTTTATAGAATACGAAAAGCAGAAATAATTCAAGCAAGTTCAGAAACCAAGATAGAAATTCAAATCCATCGTCTCCTACTGCTAACACTAGATTATCCTATTGTTACAACACATGTTCATCGAATAATAAAGAGAGTAATGTTCAGAGATTCTCATTGTTCTTCCTGCTGTCAATTAAAAGAAGCGTCAATGTTTATGCGTCGTCTTCTCCGGCGACGTCGTCCAAGTATGGTAGGTGATCTCCTTCCGACGATGGTGGAATGACTGGTGCGCGATATCAAGATGGAATGATTCGCCCTCGGGAAGATACCTTCTCTTGTCTTAACTAGTCCTTTTATACTGGTGGCCTCTATGTGACAGGTGTCTTTTTGTCCAACCCTGAATTATTCCCTTCTGACTCGTCGGTTGTATTAGCAATCATGGGCTAACAGATTTCTTTTCACTTTTGGCATCTTCTGTCATCAGACGATTTTCTCTCGCAGGGTTGTGATCCCGTATCAGTATGGGTGTGAAGCTTTGTTTTCTGAGTTCCTGAAATAGAAGGTCAAAGCAGCATCAAAGCATCCTAAATGTATAAAATAACAATGTTAAGCTCATAAAGGTGCATGCTTGGTGAAAATTGAAACTTTAGCAATAAATGGGACTCGAACTTCACAAAAAAATATGGAAATGGAATGAATCACAACTCAAAAATGTTGAATCTACGATCCCGAGTGTGTTTTGATGATCACAAATTTGTAAGGGAACTTAGTCTATACTGATGAACTTGTTGAGCTAATTACTGTAACAGGATATACTCAAGTTCAGAGTAGTGGTCGACCTGAGTTGAAGGAATGGACGACATGTGCACACGTAATATATATATCAGAAGAACTACATGTGTGCAGTGGTCGTCCCAAGCATATGGAG
>LTAE01005656.1:0-27806 GCA_001647135.1 Pontederia paniculata
TTTGATATGCACAAAGAATTTAGTCTTATGATTAAAAAATATTCCATTTTGAAAAGAAAGAATGATATATTGTCTCAAGAAAATACTAAGATAAAAGAGAACATAGATAACTTTGAAAAATAGATTTCAAATGTTTGTCAAATAGTTGTGAAAAATACTGACTTAGAAAATCATATTGATATTATAAACTCCTTGAAATCAGAATTGGCTAATGTTAAAAATAGTTTTGAAACCTTCACTTATGGAGGAAAAATATTAGACGTAATGTTATCTCAGCATAAGAGTCCCTTAAATAAGAAAGGTTTGGATTTTGATGTTGACACGTATTATGTTAGTTCATAATCTAGTAAGTGCATTAATCATCCAATTAATAATTAGTTGACTATTGACATGTATTATGTTAGTTCATAATATCTGTAGAACTGATTATTGACTTTATAGGAAGTAATTCATGTCTTGTGATTCTGACATGTTAAGAGTGTTGTCGGTTGTGGTCTGTTAGGTCAATCTGTTAATGATGGTTTAATAATCTAGGAAAACATCTTACTGCATCTTGTATTTTCTTCCTGATGATGGACCCGTTAAGGGGTATTTTCTGAATTGCCTAATATAAGATAGTTGGGTTACCCGTTAAGGAAATTCATAACTTAGGTTTGCCTAACCATTTGAAGATTCTATAATTGCTTTTCATCTCATACATGTCTGTTGTACGAGATTCTGAGTATTCATCTTGAAGTTAGTATTGTCCAGGCCCTAGTCATCATCCCTATATTCCTATTATTAATTATTTTTACATATTATTAATTTTCTGAAATACCCATCCTGAAATCAATGGCATCTCCTATTAGCCCTGAAATATGATTAGGTAATTATATAATTCCTCGTGGAATCGACAACTCTACTCTTACAATTTATTATTTGAACGACTAGTGCACTTGCTAGTATTGATTTGCTTGTGTTCGCATTTTTCGCATCAAATTTTTGGCACTATTGATGGGAAATTATCTTTTATATTCTTAATATAACTAATTATGTTACATCATGATCACAATTATCCAATCATTTTCTATTTTAATTTATGCATACATATTTTATCACATCACCCAACTATTATTTAGTCATTTATATAAACATATTTATAACTAAATAACATTTGAATTTGTCACATATTGACAATATTATGTAATCATCACATTATTCTTATCTAATTAAATTATGATCACATCCATTAATTATTTATTCGATAGGGTCCAAGTGCTAATTACGTGTTAACCTTCCAATTAACTTAACTAGTTATTAATCTATAATCTCATCCATTAATTAGTACTATTAACATGAATAATCCAGTTTAGTATGTATACTATACATAGATGAGAATTTAATAACACAATTCCACGTTAGCACTTAATAAACATTAGCTTATTTAAAGAGGATTAACCATGTAGTTTCCTCTAATTTAAGTTTAAACGTAGTATACAATTTCTTAAACACTCAAAACAAGGGAAAAATTATCTTCGAGGGAACATAGAGAAACAACAAGACTATTGAGTGAGGTCCACATATAACTTACCCACCTTGAGTTCACTACATTAGGTAGAATATCTCTCTGATGTATTTGGAGAACGAGACTGTCAAAATTATCAAAAGTAGGAAAGCAAACATAAATTTACCAATGGGTGGAAAGTTAGCCATATACTAATGTGTCAAACTTGCAAAATGCACATACATGCCTGAAAGTACATAGAAGCCCAAACATGAAAAACAAAATGGCCAAAGCTTGAAGAACTAATCATAGAAGGTGCATATAAAAATTTCCTCTAGTGTGATAATATAAAGGTACAAGATTATAGGTATACAGGTGAGGAGAAAGAAAATACATACATACATACATACATACATACATACATACATATATATATATATATATATATATATATATATATATTGTATTTTCTTTCTCCTCACCAACAATAAATGGAAGGTCTTTGTTTTACACCCAAGCATTTTATCAAACAGATTGCGTTATCCTAGGTAACCTGATAAGAAATGAATGTCAGACGATATGTTCTCAAGATGGAGGGAAGGCATCGATGACTTCCTGAAACAGAACAAATAAATGCATCAAGAAAGCAAGAAGTCATTTACTAAGCAACCAAGAATGTAGCTTGATGTATTTATCATAGCCAAAGTATGGAAAACTGTAATATTTTATGTTTTTATCATTATTGAAGATATTATAATACCGATAAAAAAGAAGATTGAGATTCTTTGCTTCTGGTAGAAATTGAAGTAATCTTGAGTTTACAAATAAAGTCCAAAATTAATTTATTTTCAATTATTTTATTAGAGGAATGAGTTATGTAATCATAAAATGTAACGCTCCCAAAAGACCACCTTGACACGTGGCAGAATCCCCTTCTGTAGGCGCTAGATCATCTTCTTTGACTTAATCTTTGATCTATTGATTGGTCAACATAAAGAACACATCTTACAGAAGCAAATAACTTAAAAAAAAATAAAACTTCACTAAATGATCCTAGTCAAATAAAATATTCTATTACATTGTTCCAAGGAGAAAAGACATGACTAACAATAGTTCATTGACTTTATGAAAAAAAAAAAACTAAAATGACTTAAGACTAGATTCATATAATGTGCAAGCTTTCTTATTATGAACACGTGCATCACTAATGTCATCACCAGTCAGTTGCGCTCATCACTTGCAAGATCAAAATCAAGGGAAACAACCCTCCCATAAGCGATGAAGCTCAATATGTAAAGAAAATAATAGGAAACATCATGTGTAGATGCATAATAGATATAAAAGTTATAATCCATCAAATCAAAATTTTCTTTACCTTTGTGTCATCTTATGGATTTACTTTCTTCTTTACAATATCTAATGATTATTCAATTGCAAGAACATCAATTACTTATGGAGTCACCATGCCTGTCAAGCTCCCTATGTTCTTTCCCAATTCAATTAGTCAATTAATTTCACCATAATACCATGATGTTTATTATTCAATATGTTCTAGTCATTTCAATACTTTACTTATGATCAATTCATTCTTTTCTATTTATCTTGTCCTAAGTTTTACAATTACTACAATCAATTGTGAACCTTTATTGATGCATAGAGAATTCAAGTTTATTATCCAATAGCAATATGACTAGCTAGACCATTGATAGTCTCATAAGGAACTCAATAATTTTCAATTAAATCTAATAGTTCCCATAAGAACTTAATAGTCCCCGAGGAACTCAATAGCCCCCGAAGGAACTCAATAAGGATAAATCCCTCAATTGCTAGGGATCATCCCCCTCATGCGTAATTTCAAACACAATCATTAATATTTTTTTAAACCTTATCATTAGCTAGGTTAAGTTATTGCTTGGGTATAGCTAAAGTAACATCGTACATCAATCATGATCTAATCAATAAGCAAAGTCAAACATGTCCATGTCAATCAATTGACACTTCCATGGGAAACACAACCCGCGTTGCCGAACAACACAATTCATTTTATGACTGTGGTCCAAGTGTTTCTCATCGTCACGACATGGTTCGTATCGTTAGTGCACATTGTCTGTGTCCTATCCATATATACTGATGTTGAGGTGCAATATGGATTCGGCATCGCCCATGTTTAGTCGAGAGATGACACATGTTAGGGCAACATGGTCCATATCTAGTTGTGTTCTTAGTTTAAACGCGACACAACCGATTTCAAGTAACTCGATTCGGGTCTTGGTATCGATCTTGGTTCGCATATGAATCGATCAGGCAACGCGGTCCGCGTTGGAAAAGCACACAACCCATTTGTGAGAGTTGATTTTCTTCCGTTCTTCATTCCAATGTTGTTGCAGAACACGACCTGCGTCAAGGTGCAACGCGGCCTGTGTTCTATCTTTGATATAGCAGCTACATGGTGGGATTTCTTCACTCCATAAGACATGGTCTGCATCAAGGGGCGACACGACTTGTGTCTGCTTCACCATGGTATTGGGGACATGACCCGTGTCTAACAAATGCAACCATTCTTGATGTCGAACATGGACCGTGCCCGTCAAGACATGACCCATGTTAGGCCACCTGGTTTGTTCTTACCATGGATTATTATGTCATGAATTAAAAAAAATATTGATTAAAAATTAACTGCAGTAATTATACTATCATGTAGAATAAAAAATCATAATTAACTTTCATATACTTCCTCTATACCATCTAATTTATAGGATAAATCTTATATTTGATCCTCCTAATTACATATCTAATATTGTTGGATGGTTCATTCGTTCGTTCTTCATGCTCTAAGAACCCTCGTCCTTGTTTCCTCGATCAACATGTTGTCCTTGATCTCTTTCAAGTTCTCCTAATAGGGTTTTGACATACTTTATGAGCGAGAGAGAAAGAAAAACCCACTAGAGGAGGAAGGGAGAGAGAGAGAGAGAGAGAGAGAGAGAGAGAGAGAGAGTCATCTTCTTATCTTTGCACCTTAGAGATGACAATAATAAGGATAGGGAAAATATCCCATTGACTTAGGGTATATATAGAGGTCTTCTAAGAATTTAATTTGATTAAAATGCGTTAAACTTAAATCCATATTAAATTTCATAGGAAATCTATCACATCACGAAACACGATCCATGTTCCTCCAAAGCATAATTTGTTGTATGTCTTTCATTTATCCATCTTGTTGCATTTGCAACACGGCCCATGTTCTCTACCAACATGATCCGTGTTGTCTCTTTTCATCTCTTTTGTTTTATTTTGAATTTGTTTTGGTGTCGTGTGTTACACAAAAAGTCCAAAATATCAAAGGAATGTCTGTTACTATGAATTAAGAACTAGGGATCTGGTACAAAGGGAGAGTAAATACTTGTTTAAATTGATATGATAAAGATAATATATGAGAATGGATAAATTGCATTTTAGGTGAAAATAGCATATGTCAGCTGTTTTATATTTAAAAAGGTATTCCACATATTTACTTCATTTTTTCAAGGTCAAAATTTGACATTTAGTTTAAGGATGTTATTTCATGACCCTACCTCAATCTACATTGCCTAATAGAAAAACATCACTTATTAAATTATCAATAATGTGCATTAATATGTATATTATAAATAAAAAATCTAACTGACAATTTAGATTATCATATTTACTTCAAAAAATTAGCAGGTAATATATACTTTTTTTTTATCAAAATACCTTTTATAAATATTATCAAGTTGATAATTTCATATTATTAAGTTGGATGTATCATAATTCATAAATTAACATATTAAGTAATGATTTAATATCCTTTTAAATAAAATCATAACAATATAATATTTATAATTAATATTAATAATTAAATTAAGAAAATGTTATTAATTAATAATACAATATAATTAATAAATAATAATATACTATTATTCATAATACGACAATGGTATATTATATAAACATTATTTAAATAAATTTATCTTTATATTATTATTATTATTATTATTATTATTATTATTATATTATTATTATTATTATTATTATTATTATTATTTGTGTTATTATTATATGGTGTGTTTATTATGTTTTGTACACTCTTCTCTTAGGTAATTGGGTTATCATCTAAAAATTACCTTCATAATACAAATTTTGTGCAGGCGAGTCCATGCCGAGAGAGAGAGAGAGAAAGAGAGAGAGAGAGAGGAGAGAGAGATAGAGAGAGAAGTAATTTTTTTTGTTCGGATGGTAAAATAATAATTTAATAAATTAAAGTAATTTGATAAATTTAAAATCAATTTGTTGGATAAAATTATCCAAAAAAAGTTCAGATCTACTTCTGTCTGATTTTATAGTTTAGGGATATATTTAAAATTTTGCAATAGTTAGAGAGGAAAAAATAAAAATAATCCTAAAATTAAACATGATAATTTGATAGACCTAGATAATTTTTCATCATAAGTATATCATCATTATTATCTTGAATTTCTTTTGTTATTATGTAAGAATAATTTATATGTCAATTGAATAATTTATATATGTTAAAGATAATCAGAATACATAACAATTATATTATATTTTTCATCGTAAGCATAACAATTTCGACCTAGAAGTAAGATTACAAATGTGTTTTACATGTTGCAGTTCACTATTTGCTCCACAATATCTCTTTATTTACACATATATGATGCAGTCAAAATATGGAAAAAAACAAAAATGATTAATAAAAAGATGACAATATCATAAAAATTAGATAATGATGATTTTGATAATAAATAGTTCACTTTCTTTTGGCTTTCATTCCTGATGCTGATCATGGGCGAATCCACATATACCCCGGGGGAGGGGGGGGGGGGAGGGGGCCTTTTCGATATATATATATATACGTATACACTAGTAGTTATAGTCAATAAATAAAATAAATGCTAATAAATTATCACAATTATAATAAGTGGTTTTGAACATCTAGAAGTCTAAAGTTCAAATCCTAGCCCCTTCTATTTTTTTTCTAATTTATTGTTATATATTTTGGCCCCTCTATTTTTCTTTCCTGGGTCTGTCCCTTAGTCCGACTAATTTGTATTCAATACGTTGCACATTTGATTACGAAAAATAAAGATCCCACTGTAGCTTAGACGGAACAAATCTTATATTTATCTAATATGTATATATTACTGTTAAGAAATTTAAAATAGAAACAATATTTGTAAAAAAAAATATTTTTTTTTCTTGAATTGGGAGTTACCAAAATTTCAAAGTTCACAGGTATATTAGAACTTGCATACTTTATCGTTCACATTTGCATATAAATGTTTACCACGATATTTTTTCTTTGATATCCGTTTAAAATTCTCGATATTCAAAATAATTAACATAATTAATTCGAAATCAGTTTAAAATTCTTGATTTTTAAAATTATTAACGTGATTAATTCGAAATGAAAATGAAGAATAGAACGATATTCCTATCACTCCAAAATCAGATCTACTCTCATGGACCTAATTTGTTTACGGATCTATTTGGTATGTACTAACGATTAATAGCGAATATCCATTAACGACTAGAGATTAGTGATTAGCGGTAGCGAGTTAATTATTAAATTGAATAATTGATAGATGTAGAGTTTGAACAAATCAATAAATATAAAATGACTAAAAAGGTACAAATAATTACTTAATAAATTGTATTAATATATGTGTCATAAATTTAGTAATATTTTTTTATTTTAATATTAATAAATAATAATAAAATAAATAGCTGATCAAATAATTTATAAGTTAATAAATAATAATAAATAATATAGTGATCATGTAATATAAAATAATAAGTGTATCATATAAATATTAATTAATATTAAAATATTTTGGGATATGTCTAAAAATAAATTTTCATAAGTTTGTCATTATCTTAAATGTTACTTTATAGACTATCTCAAAATATTGAGTTCTAATCGTTTGTCATTATTACTAATTGTAGTTACTAAATATTTTAAATAACATATTCACTGGGTGAACACTAAGGCCTTGTTTGGTAAAGGAATAAGGGTAATGAGAATTAGAGGGAATATTCCTTTTTTATTCTTGTGGAAAGAATAGAAGTGAACTATTCTTATGGTGATATTCTAGTAAGGCGTTTGGATGAATTAATTGGTATTGTAATAATTAAAATTAGATATTTAATTGAAGTGAGAAAAAAATAAAATTAATATATTATTATATATGTTTATTAAATATAATTAGGAGTTTATAGTAAGTATTAACTATAATTAATTAATATAATTTTAATTGTTCAATTATATAACTATAAAACTATTAGCACTAATTCTAATTAAAATTAAATAACACTAGTTAATATTTTTTGCCATTCTATTTTTAATAACATATTATTACCTAATAATTAATTAAATACTTAACTATTAATATTATTTATTTTCCATCTATTTGTGCAAAATTTATAAGATGCTAAAAACTTAATTAAAATGATTTGATAAAGTAATTTAAAATAATTGCTAGCACAAAAAAATAGATAGTGCTTTCTTGAAATGAGAAAAAAATAAATTTAATATTTAATTGTATATTTTTATTAAATATAATTAGGAATTTATAGAATGTATTAACTATAATTAATTAATATATTTCTTGTTATTCAATTAAATAATGATAAAAGTTGTTAGTACTAATTCTAATTAAAAATTTAACAAATATTTATTCTTTATTTTATTTATAATAAAAATATTAACTACTAAATAATTACAAGATTATAGTACTTAACTAATATTTGCAATGAATAGTTAAGATTTGTAGTCCTTCTATTTTTAAAATAATTTATTATCACCTAATAATTTAATTAAATACTTAATTATTAATATTTATGGAATTATATTTATTTATTTACCGTCTATAATGTCACACTTTTATAAAAAAATTAGCCCTAAAAGCTATTCATGCTATTTTTTATTTTTCTCTCTGCCGCTACCAACCCCTTCCAAATGTTTGGTGAGGACTCCTCTTGTTGACTCTTCTCCCCTCTCCCAAGACAGCCCTTCCTTCGCTTGCATACAAATTTCTATACGAACAACTTTCGTACATCCACGCGCACGATCATACTAATCACATCCCAATTGGACGGTGGATCCGTTAGCCGCATATTTCCCTCCACATATATCCCCCCGGGAAATGATCGCGTGCGGACTGCTCTTACCCACCTACCCACTCTTCTCGCCCTCAAGGTTATTAGAAAGCTTTCCCGAACCAAGAAATGGCGGCCGACGACGACACCATCCGAAGGGGCACGCGCGAGGGGCTGCGACCTTCTCCTCTTTGCAATTTTAAGCGCAATCCATGGCGGCCTCCTCATCGGCCGCTCCGGCCCTCGTTCCTCCGAAGATCCCCTCCGCACGCCGGCTCCCTCTCGCCGGTGCTGCCGCCGCCGCCGCCTTCTTCCCCGTTCACAAGCTTCGTTTAATAGACAACAACCCTCTCCGGCGCCGGAACATGGCACTTGCGTGGAGTCCCCGACCGAACCATTCCAGGATCTCGGCGGCCGCCTCGCCGGTGATGCCGGCGGCAGCGGGCAGTGCTGTTTCTCGGGATTCTACAATCGTTGAGGTCGATCTTGGCAACCGAAGCTACCCGATCTACATAGGTTCGGGACTGTTGGACGAGCCCGATCTCCTACAGAGGTACTCATCTCGCTTAAAAATGATCGATTCCTTTTTGGAAAATTTAATGTTGAGAAATGAAAAGTCACGTCTTTATCGATCAGGATGCTCCAGCGTTCTTATTTAGGTTACTGCATGTTTGGGTTATCGATTTCTTATTATTGTAGGCATGTCCATGGGAAGAGTGTTCTGGTGGTGACGAACACCACCGTCGCTCCGTTGTACCTCGATAAAGTTGTCAGCGCATTGACTGTTGGAAATCCAAGTGTTAAAGTGGAGAGTGTGATCCTTCCAGATGGAGAGAAGTACAAGGACATGGTTAGTGACTATGATTAGCTTAGATACTATGCATTTCACTATGTTTATATTTTTGTGCGAATTGTTAGTGTCTATTTCATGTTATTTGAACAGGATACCTTGATGAAGGTCTTTGATAAGGCTGTCGAATCTAGGTTGGATCGCCGCTGTACTTTTGTGGCACTCGGTGGTGGTGTCATTGGCGATATGTGTGGGTTTGCTGCAGCTGCTTTCCTTCGTGGAGTGAACTTCATTCAGATTCCGACTACTCTGATGGCGCAGGTTATCTGATATTTAACTGTACTTTTTCTTTCTTTTCATTATCTGAATAATGATGCACAAAGTATTCAGATTTGTGATTTTAAGAGGTAAACAAATGACTAATCTGTTTACTTATCCAGGTGGACTCATCAGTTGGTGGAAAAACCGGAATAAACCATCCCTTGGGCAAGAATTTGATTGGTGCATTTTATCAGCCACAATGTGTGCTGATAGACACTGATACTTTAAACACATTGCCAGACAGGGAACTTGCCTCTGGTGTAGCTGAAGTTGTGAAGTATGGGCTGATTAGGGATGCAGAGTTCTTCCAGTGGCAAGAAAAGAATATGCAGGCCATATTGGCGAGGTAATATATTTTTTGTGAGTAAATTGAAAATTCTAATGCTTCTCCTCGACTGGGGTAACATTAATTGTCAATAAAACCAAGTAAGTCCGATGAAAATTCAGTAAAATGTGGAGAAGAGCATTAAAGTTATCATTTTGTTTGTCTTATTTGGACTCATTTTATTAAAGTTATCATTTTGTTTGTCTTATTTGGACTCATTTTGTTTCTCTTTTTGTTTGGACAAAACACTACTCTTTTTATACAGCTCATGAGCTTCAATTAAATAGTAACTTAAACAACCGATAAAGTTTTGCTTTCAGTGAAGAACTAATGCTAGAACGTTGATGGTATAGTAGCTTTTAACCTTATTAACCTTGTTTGCAAATTGTATCAGAAACTATGCATTGTTTAACTGGATAACTTTTATGGCACTCTGATAAACAAAGCATAAATTAAGGGTGAAAATTCTTCAGGAAATTTTTTAGCAGTGTGGGGTTTACTGTATTCTTGTCTTGTAATAACACTTCTAAGAACTTTATAAACAAAGAAATCAATTCTGGATTTCTCGATGTGGGCTTCAAAGCTTCCTGTGGAACTTAAAAGGTTAAGCAATTGATAGTAGTCCTCATCTAATGTCCTATCTTGTGATGGCATGGAAATAAATTAGTGATGAAAGTAGTTCCCTTGCTCCCTCAATTGATTTCACCAGAATTTTATAATAAATAAAAAAACATGATGAACATTATGTGAAATTTTCAATGACCTTTGGAACATAAACCATAAAGAAAATTTTGGTTAGACCGACAATAATTCAAAAAGATAGGTAAATGCTCTAGTTGACACCATAAAAAGGTAAAATAGGCTAGTGATGAACATATATTTGTACTTTTCATTTGTTGGGCTGCAATTGCTGATATATGTTTGAAGTCTTAAACAAAATTAATGGTGAAAAAAGATTACTTGAAATTGACCTGACGACATCATTGCCTCTTCAGATATCATTTGCCATTGTTTCTAGCTACAAGCATGGCATATTCTTTGGATGGGAACTTTCTTTTTGTCCAGAACAAATAAAATCTCTGAATTCCTTGCTCTTATCCACATAAAAATATTGCATTATGCTTATTAATTGTATCATGATAATTTTGATTGCAGTACCAAGTACAAAAAATCCTTGATGCCACGAAACTAGCGTGACTTCTGTACAGTCCTTCACGAAACTTGTGAAACATAACTGAAAATTTTGGTGCAAATGTTGTTACATTCAAGTGTTCTTTAAAGATGTTCAAATTATTGTTTAAGTCTTTTTCATGTGTATTTCTGCAGGGATCCAAGTGCTCTGGCCTATGCTATCAAGCGGTCATGTGAAAACAAAGCCGAAGTTGTTTCTTTAGATGAGAAGGAAAGTGGACTTCGAGCTACACTGAATCTTGGTCATACATTTGGTCATGTGAGTTGTAAAGTTCCAGCAATACTTCAAAATCTTATTTGTTTCCGTTCCACCTTGATGCAATAAAGATGGAATGCATCTTTAATTTTCGTAAAAAATGCTAGATTTGTCACTTCATATCAATGTTGTTAAAAGTTTAAAATTCTGTTTATGTTTAAGCATCCAACTAATAATGGCATAGACACACCAAGTAGCTGTGGATTTCGGGAAAAAGAGTGTTCCTAGTTATGAAGTAGCTTATAGATCATATACTAATGTTAATGCACAGGCAACCAGCTCCATTCTTTTAGCTTGATGATTGGGACAAGCTTGATCTTAGTTACGAAACAATAATTTGTCTTCAACATTTATTAGTTATTTACAGCTGAAGAAATAAATCATGTACGCTATCAATTTCATTTAAAAAAAATCACTCAGAGCATTTAAAATCATAACCCAAAATTCAGCTTTTTCATTTTTGGAGAGGGAATTCAAAGTTTGGTATGAAGAAGATTTAGGAGAATTTATCAGCTCCTAAGCAAAAGAAAGGTTTCCAATTTCTCGACAAGATGGAGAAGCAAGTGGACTTCTTTTCTTTTATTTCTTTCATCTTCACCATTCCCTTTTATGTTTGTTGGTTCGTACTACTTCATTACTCTTTTTGTATCAACATGCTGAAAGTTGAATCCGTTTATTTGGCATTTTTCTCCGTCATTCTGCTTCTAAATTAATTTTTGTGATTTCGCGCACAGTAATCTCAGCTTCTTTAACTGTTATTTAGGCCATAGAGACTGCCTTTGGCTATGGACAGTGGCTCCATGGCGAAGCTGTTGCAGCTGGAACGGTAAGGCAATCATGTTGGTTTGTCTTACTGCCTATCATTTTTATGCTTTTTCATTTTGGTTAGTTTGCCTTCTTCTCCTGGCTTTGCTTCGAGTTGGTATCCTTATGCTACATTCACATTATGTTCGTAAAGGTCATGGCAGTTGACATGTCATATCGCCTAGGCTGGATTGATGATACTATTGTAAAGCGAGTTACCAGCATCTTACAAGAGGCCAAACTTCCAATCGTACCACCTGAAACTATGACAGTAGAGAAGTTTAAATCTGTTATGGCAGTAAGTTGCTAAAATTCCTTACTTCTTTTGCATCTTCACATTGCTGGTTATCCCTAACTTCAAATATGCTGAACCGTAGGTCGATAAAAAGGTCGCAGATGGATTACTAAGGTTAATTCTCCTCAAGGGCCCGTTAGGCAGCTGTGTGTTCACAGGTGACTATGATAGAAAAGCACTCGACGAAACACTCCATGCCTTTTGCAAGAACTGATGATCTGCAATTTTACTGGTGAAGGGTTGCATTATACAAACGATGGTGTGTTACATACGGTTTTCCTCTTTGTTTATTTAGCAAGAAAGTAGACGTCATCATCAACTTGATGTTAATTAGTTATGGTTTTCCAATATTTCCAGGTTATATGGAAATATTGTGTAATTGAAACTGATTGTTCTAAATAAATGTAATCGCACACAGGATAACTATCCTTGGCCTTTTCAAAAAAAAAAAAAAAGTAATCGCACATGAGCAATTGGAGATTAAAAAAATGCATTTATCTTGATTAGAGAGCTGCAGCTTTCTGCTTTAACAAGATTTGGCATCTGTCTTACATTGTTGAGGCCTTGATACAAAATTTTACAACGTGATGTGCTATGCCATGTCAACCGGAAAGAATCAACTGTCTTTTTTTAAAGACCGAGAAGTCGCCTGAGGTCATCAGTCGCTCCGGCATCGACACAAGCGACATGCAAAATCTCCTCCTTCCACTTCAACATCATGGAGAACGTCAGCAACAGAACTTGATGGCTCTCTCTCTCTCTTGGTCATAGTTCTCTTCTCTAAACTCTTACACCGAAACGATAACAGGATAAATGAGGAAGATCAATGGCAGCATGGATTTTGGAGAAACGAAGACAAGAATTTTTTTTCAAATGAGAAGACTGAATGGCACAACAAATGAGCATGTTCTTCGGTGGATCCTTTTTAGATATATTTTTTTGATATATAATTACATGCTAGATTTTCAATCCTAAATCTTAATAGTTCATTGATATGGATATGGCTTTTGGATTGCCGTTTATCCTTCTAGATGCTATTACGACTCGAATATAATTGTATGATAATTTCTGTAAAGAAACCTAGATTTAATTCATCGAAAATTAGAAAAATCACGATCGAGTGGTCGGACATAGACTGTGATCCCCTCAGACATGACTTGCATTTGTAGGGATCAACGCCTAGGACCGCACTAATCATGTAATGTGATCTAGGTCATACCAGATACGATCCGCTCGTCCCGAGTCCAAAGATTGTGCTTTGGGTTACTTTAATTAAACAATTGGATTGTAGCGCACGATCTGCATAAACCTCTACACTAGGATATCATGCAATATATTATTTTATGTTATTATATTTAATCGAATTAGATTAGGGCACGACCCACATTCGGAAGGATGAACCTTTGAAACAACTTATGAACGATCATTGTGTTCATCTAAAGCAATATTTATAATCTATCAATGTATGGATGATACACGACCCGTGTTAACTCTTACAACGATCGCGTCCATAAACAAGACATCGACAATGTATGTCGATATGATTTATGCCATTAAACATGATCCATGTTCAGACTCAACACGGTCCATGTCTCCAATGTTATTTCTCTTGCCACTTTAGAATATGATTTGTCCTTAGATTTTATTATATGATTTATACTAATATATGAAAAAGATAAGGATTTAACCATAATAACTGAATAACAGTTAAGATCATCATGTATTGCATTGTTGAGAGTCATTTATAAATCATTGCATTGTTAAGGCTAGTAACGTAGTTGTAGTAAAGCTATTTAGTTCTTATTGTAATGCTTACTTCCCATTGTGCAACAATATGATTGTTGACACATGCATAATTTTACATATTTTACATCATGTTTATATATATTTTTTTTTAACTTCTGCATAGCATGCATCATTTTTGTATACTTATTTGCTTTTATTTATCTTGTGTCATAAATCTATCCAAGTTCTTGCTTTTTATTGACTATGATGAATGAGGACGAAAAGATAAATACATTAGAAAAAAAATTGCACTATATTCAGAGTTAAAATGGGCCCCAAATCACATTTTTAAATCTACTGACTTTTACAGAGGACCCAGTCACAGTCGTGAAAATCCATTCATGGCCATTCACAACTGTGAAAACCCATTCATGGCCATGAAAATGCAGCTTACGACCATGAAATCACTTCACGGACGTTAAACTGATTCATGAGTGCTACAAAAGTTGATTTCTACGGTATGTAATGTAGTTGTAGTAAAGCTACTTAGTTCTTATTGTACGTCTTACTCCCCATTGTGCAACTCAGGATTGTTGATGCATGCATAATTTTACATAATCTTATATCATTTTTCATTAATTTCTACATAGAATGCATAATTTTGTATACTTATTTGCGTTTATTTATTTATTGTGTCATATATCTATCCAAGTTGTTGCTTTTTATTGACTAGGATGAATGAGGATGGAAAGATGAAGATATTAGAAAAAAGATACATTCTATTCAGAGTTAAAATAGGCCCTGAATCACATTTTTAAATCGACTGACTTTTATAGAGGACCTAGTCACAACAGTAAAAACCCATTCATGGTTGTGAAAATGTTGCTTACGACCATGAAATCACTTCACGGGCGTTAAACTGACTCATGGTTGCTGCAAAAGATGATTTCTATGGTATTCAACATTCACTACTGTGAAAACTCTTTTATGTGCATGAAATCACCCGATGGATCGTGATAAACCAAACTCACGCCCGTGAAACCCTACTTACGGGTCGTGAAATCAGTTGTCACTAATGAAACATATTGAATTCAACCCAAAATCATTTTTAAACCATAGTGAATGTCCAAAACCTATAAATAAGACTCCTAGGCACATGAAGAAGGATCTTTTTATCATTATCGATGAGACTTTTGGAGGCCAAAACAAGAGAAGTTTATGTGAAAGAGAAGAGAAGAGGTGAAGACTTCAGAGGCTTAGAGTTCAAATTCGGCAGGGGAATTCGCAAGAGACCTGCAAGCGACATTCTCTACTCATTAGTTCTATATTCTCTTTTATTGTCTAATTATCCTAAGAGAAATTTTGAACTCTACTTTCTATATTTAGTTTGTTGAATTTTGTTGTGTGGATCTTTTCTAATTTGATATAATATGAACTTTTTGATAGTATTTCATGTTCATTATTATTGCTTGCATGAATACCACAACCTAGGAGAAATAGAAAGATCCCTAAGGTTGTGTAGTCAATTAAGAAGAAATCAAAAGAGCTCTTAATTGAGAGGGAACTTATTTTAATGCATCTTGTTTAATAACTAATTAGGATTAAAAATGGAGATGATTAATTCTTACTTTTTATTTTCAAAATAAAAAGTAAGAATTAGATAGGTTGAGAGTTCTTCACTTTATGATCGGTTCAAGTGCATTAGTGTCTGTGATAGGATCCATAACATCGATGGTCGAGATGAGGATTCACCTATTTCTCCTCACATTTAATATCTCTTCGTCTTACCTCTGAATTTCTTTAGGATTGATATCTATAAATTTTCTATTTGAATCTTTTAATCTCTCAAATAACTAATTAAGATTAGAGAATAAGAATTAGATAGTCCTCGTGGGATCAACAACTTTACTCATTCACTATATTACTTGAGCGACTAGTGCATTTTCTAGCATATTCTATTATAATTTTCGGATCAAGTTTTTGGAGACATTACTTGGGACTATTCGAATAATACTTTTCTATTTTGTTTGTTAATTTGAGAGTTTTTATTTCATTTTTGTTTCCATCATGTGATAATTTCTATTGCATAGACTTTCACATTCTTTTAGTGTTGTATCAATTTTTAGGATATATCTTTTATACACAACTTGGTCGATTGAGCACCCTCAATGGAGAAAAAATAAGGGAAATCAAATTCACAATTTGAGGGAAAAAAACAAAACTGCAAAAGAAGGTGAACATCAAGAAGATGCAAAACTGGAGCAGTGTAAAGCATCATCGAGCCACAACAAGAAGACACATCGAAAATAATTCAAGTTGGCATAAATCTACCTAGACAAAGCACGAACAAGCCATGCCAACAACCTGTAGTAGAAGATATTTCGAAGGATCTACTTTCTCTACTGACATATATGATGGGTGTGCTGATGAACGAAGTTTTCATACAAGAATACTACATTCAAACTTTGGAGCGAATTTTCGGGATCAAGCAACATAATTGAGAGACGTATGGTGTCATCACATCGACAATCGAGTCAAGGACTAAATTGAAGAAAATGTTTGGTCAATTTATTTTAACTGTTGAAATTAAGTTTACTTAGCAAGATCAATTTATCTACAACTTGGAGGCACACTTGACTCAATTGAAGAATCTACTCAAATTAAAAGATGAAGTTTCTCCTCCTCCTCAACCACTATAGATTTGACAAAAAAATTGATGTTGAGGCAAAACTTCAAACACAAGAAAAATAGGTAGAAGAGTTGACATCTCAATTGGCTAATTCTCAAATGTTCAATATCATGGAGGTACCACCAGCTATCATGTGTCCATGCCACTAATAAAGCTTTTATCAAAGAAAATGGGGATCAAGAAGACATTATCAACAAAAAACATGAACTACTCAGTGGAGGGTAAATGACAAGCGAATATTTTAACGAATATGGAAAGGTCCGAAAGAGGAGCTCACATTTGGATACTCCAACTATCATTACAACATCATCTCCTAATCAAGCACCACGACAAGAGGAGAGGATGGCATCTTCGACATTATCACCATCAACAGCACCTCCATTGAGATTAGTAGCACTAGCTTCATCCAAACAATGGTGACCAAAGAGTCCAACTCCAAAATCTACCAAAGGAAAATTCAAAAAGTCAAATCAAGGGTAAAATGAAGATCACAAAAGAAGGTTACCAGAAGTTGAAGATGGTTGAGTGAATATTTTCTCATGATTAAGGCACCACAACCCTTATTGGCAACTTTGAATGCAATTTGGATGCATCGAGTCTGAGACATTAAATAAGAGCTCTTGTTAGGAGACAACTCGATATTCTCTTATTTTCTTTCATTTTCTTAGTTAGGTCTATCTTTTTTTTTATATTGAGCACCCTCTCTCTCACACACAATTTCTTTGAGTGTTCTTTTTCATAGGTCCTATGTGCATAAAGGAGTCCAACACAATTTTTGAAGATAGAGAGATACCGAGCGTAGATCCATATGAGCCAATACCATGAGAACATCATTGAAGATCTTAAGATGGTCTGATTCAAGAGCTTGACAATCATCACAACTCGTGAATATATGACATGAACATGAAGGGCATAATTATTTTCAAGAAGTCACATTCATCGACACTTTTGCCTACAATTATTTCATGATAATTATAAACTTGGGTGGGTCTTTCTTGTATTCTTTTTTTATTTTTCAATAGCTTTTTCATACCCTTTAGGTTCGACTCACAGTGAGAATAGTGTGAAGTTTGAGCTTGGGGATAATGCACTTCATGCATTACATATTTGCTTAGTTATTGCATTTCATATTTCTTTTGTATATTATTTTTCTTTTTACCATACTTTCATATGTCATGTATTTTTATTTAAAAATCTATAAAAATTAAAAAAATTGAAAAATCCAAAATTATTTTGTCAAACTTTTGCTAGTTCAGTATTCTTCATTGTTTCTTTTGTACTAATTTAGGATAACATTTTGTCAATCTATGAAATTCAAGTTCTACTATTTTTACTTAGCATCACCATAGGATATGGATTTTGGAATGTAGAATGTTGCTAAGTAGACCTATGATTCTTAGACGACTACTTCTTTTTCAGCTTGCTTTTATTTGTTTTTTATTAGACTTATTATAATTGCATTTTTATCGAACACATTAAGTATATTTTGGGCTTTTGTATCATAAAAAAAATGAAAAGAAAAAAGAGCAAAATTTAAAAAAAATCAAAAGAAAATCATGAATAAAGTAGTTGAGGAGGTGCAAGTGTGTTATCTAGAACCTTGGTGTTCAAGTAACCAGATCCGTAGAGAATTCTTACCTGGCGACCTAGGGCCAATTGATTTAGGATCCATCGATTGAAAGCCCCGCTACATGGACCACCTTAAGCAATATAGAGGAGCACATGATAATTAGAATCACTACTTAGTTTGAAATTTTCAAATTAGAATTTGAGAATGTTCGGGCAACTAAACTCGAGAGGTGCTTCAACACATGTTGCCCTAAGACCATCCAGTCTGGAGTCATTAGTCGAAGTCCGCTGCATGAAATTTCTTGTGCAACCCTATTTGGAGATTAGAACCCAAGAAAAGAGACAAAAAAGAATATAGTAAAAAGAATTCAAATTATGTATTAAGCTCATCTAATACTTGTTTTCAACATTAATGCTACTATTTTATGTAGCTGGACTCGGAGAAGTTTGAATATGTTTGAGTCCAAAAAGTCTATGAAGTTGGGATCTTTTGGAAAGTGGTTGGATACTTTGACAGTGGTCTTGTAAATGAGTAATAAGAGAAAAGCATTGGTCGATGAGATGAAAGCTATGAGTGGATCCTTTTATATTCTTGAGTCTTGTCTTGAATTTTTGCTTGTGGACAAGCAAGAGTCTACGCTTGGGGGAGCTTGACGCTTGCACAAATTTACATATTTTTTTATATCATCTTTAGATTATTTTTTTGTTAACTGGCGAACCGAAGTCACTTTCGTAACCATACTTCCTACAGCTAACATGTGTTCAGTCCATTTCTGCATAACATGAATCATTTTGTATAGTATTTGCTTTTATTTATTTTGTGTCATAAGTCTACCAAGTTGTTGCTTTTTATTGTCTAAGATGAATGGGGATGAAAAGACAAACATACTAGAAGAACCACACTCAATTCAGAGTTAAAATGGGTCTAAAATCACATTTTTAAACCGATTGATTTTTGCACAAGATCTAATCACAACTGTGAAAATCCAATCACGATAGTGAACACATAGTTAAGGGTCATGAAAATGTAGTTCACGATTGTGAAATCACTTCATGAGCATTAAATCGATCACATATGCTACAAAAGGTGATTTTTGAAATGTTCAACATTCACAACCGTGAAAACTCTTTCATGTACGTGAAATCACTCGATGGATCATAGAAATACCAAACTCATGGTCGTGAAACCCTATTTATGGACGTCAAAATCGACTGTAGCTATTGAAACATATTGAATTCAACCCAAATTCATTTAAAAACCCTAAGGAATATCGAAAACCTATAAATAATACCCCTAGGCACATGTAGAAGGATCCTTTTGATCATTATTGAAGAAACCTTCAGAGGCCAAGGCAAGAGAAATTTATGTGAAAGCGAAGAGAAGAGGAGAAGACTTCATAGGCTTGGAGATCAGAGTTTGGCAGGGGAAATCGCAAGAGACGAGCAAGCGATGTCCTCTACTCCTTATTTTTGTATTTTTTTATTTTCTAATTATTTTAAGAGAAACTTTGAATTCTCCTTTTTATATTTACTTTGATGAACTCCGTTAATATGCTTTTCAATAGTATTTGATGTTCATTCATATTGATTGCATGAATACCATAACTTAAAAGAAATCGAAAGAGCCCTAAGGTTGTGTAGTCAACTAAGAAGAAATCGAAATATCTCTTAGTTGAGAGGCAACTAATTTTAATGTGTCGTGTTTAATAATCGGTTAAGATTAAAAACCAAGATGGTTAATTCTTGCTTTTTATTTGCAAGATAGATAATTCAAACTTGACATATTGGTGAGTTAGATAGGTTGACTTTTTCCACTTTATCATTGGTTCATGTGCATTAGTGTCTGTGATAGGATCCATAGCATTGGGGATCTAGACGAGGGTTCTCCTATTTCTCCTTACATTTGATATCTCTTCATCTTACCTTGAATTTCTATAGGATTGATTTTTATAAATTTTATATTCGAATATTTTAATCTCCCAAATAACTAATAAAGATTAAAAGTAGAAATTACAATGTACTTGTAGGATTGACGACTTTACTCATTCATTATATTACTTGAGCGGCTAGTGAACTTGCTAGCATATGCTATCATAATTTTCCATCAAGTGTCAAACATTCTTCCCTTTGTGGGCCCTTGTCATGGTTTGTGCACCACTACTTACTATTGTATTGGAGAATCCCCAAAGAGCTCATGAGCCCACTTCAAAGTCATCCTAAAGTCACGTCAAAATGAGAAAAAGTAAAAAAATATTAACGAAATTAAAGTTTTGCATTGAATCTAATTGAAACATTGAACTAGAGCATATGCCCCCAAAGATTTCATTCATGATGTTTTTAGATGATAATAGTTGTATGTAAAAAAATATTAGACATTTGGTCCCCAACGATTGTCCATTGCATGCTTTAGTTTTTAGATGATAAGGGAAGGGAATAGGGGACTGAATGATCTCTCCATTTCATTACCAATTATTGCATGCTTCCAATTAAAAAGAGGAAGGAGGAGGTCCTATGCTTACACTATAAAAATGCTGAGAAATTGATTAATTGACTAAGAAAAGTTGTGCCATTTATACCATGTTCCTTTTTTAGACCACTAATTCCAGGACTCTATTGGAGATTATTTGTTTCTCATTTTAATAACCAATTATTGAATTTTTCTGATCAAAGATTATTAACTCATGATTTTTAAGAATATAGAAAAATCTCAGACAAATATTATCTTACCATCAATAAATTAATATTTCCAAAATTTCCTTCCAAGTTATTAAAGTGAGTCTCCTTCGAAAATGGAGCTAAAATTTAAAGTCGGGAGAGGCGTAAATAATGTTTTTTGCGAGTTTCGAGGTGGAGACCTTGAAAGTTATGCCTCCAACCATCGCCGACACAAGGGATGTTATTGATATTTACTAATTCAAATTTAAATCCTACTATTTAATGGCTCAAAATAAATTACTCTTAAATTTATAAAAAATTTGGGCAGGAGCTTTGCTACAAAATTTAACAATACATCAAGGACATACAAATGCATAGTAATATATGAATTGAGCTAAGCCTGAATCATATCATCATCCTATCAAAATAGTAGCAAATGTAAATAGGCCAAATGTCCCAAATGGAAGTTCACGATATTCCCTCACAATATCAATAAAATATGCACAAAAAATTCATTAAAGGCCAAGATCGTGGCCATATCGTTCCTAGTCAAATAGTTATAGTTTACGGTAATGACAAAAAAGAAAAGAATAATTGATTAGTCCTTTCCAATATCTCATACACACGACTTATTTTTTTCCTTTTAACTATCTCAATGAGCATGCAAAATAGTCATCAATCTCTAAGGAGTATCTCCTCCCCCTCACTTACAAAAATAATAGAAAATAGGGGGTGAGTATCAAAGGGCTCAATGAGGAATAAAAAATTATTAATTATAAAACCATCAGAAAAATAAATCTAACGAAATTCACATCTCGTAAATCCATCATCAAATACCATGTATAGGTTTATATCATAATATTTTACTTTATAGAACCATATGCAAAGCTAAAAGATGCCATGTTTGATCCAATATCTACCATTACATCGTCTCAGCCACGAGACCCTCATCTGCTCTCTCCCGAGAAGTCCAACGGCCTGCACAATTACGTTTAATGCCTGCCCAAAGGTCCCATCTCATTTCATGAAAGGTCCAATGGCACGCACAATATAGCTTTGTGCCCACGCTCATCATGAATAGATCACCACGTCCTGTCTGATAGGTCCAATAGCCCGCACAAGTGCACAACCAACGTGATCGTTCATGCAAAAGGTCCCACACGAGAGGTCCAATAGCCCACACATGGTGGCTCTGTGCTCGCAAAAGATGACATCCCGTCTCCAAAATCAACACATATATATACCACCTCACTCATCATGAGCGGCGCGATACATATATGCATATCGATATACTAATTAAATAATATTTACAAGGAAACATGGATTCCAATAAGATTTATGGCACACCATTTTGAAAACATTTAGAAATCCATATCATCAATGGAAAATTTCATCCATAAATCTCAAGAAAATCTGATATAAAATTCCACACAAAAAATATCAAAAAATGGAATTCCACCTTTATCACTTTAACCCAAAAGACAAACATATTAATAATTAATATAATTAATCATGAGGGTAAAGAAATAACTAACTGATCCACTACGATGTGGATATATAGGTTTATGAAAATCCACTCACTTCAGCTACAATCGACCTTGTCGGTTCTCCCACTTCTGAGCAAATTTATGATCACTAAACATATTCAACATACGATTTGGATTCTTATTATATATAATCATGCAATGTAAGTGAGGCATAATTAAATTAAATCTTGTAAATATGATGTTTACATAATAATATTCTTTTTACTTATTAATCCCCAGATTTACTAAATGATATAATTTAATAATATGTAATGATTCATATTCTTAACTGAATTTTTTATTTAATTTTTCTAGTTATTTATGATTTATAGTATCTTAAGAAAAGTTATACAATAATAATATTAATGGCTCACATTATTAGTAATAATTTCAAATTAATTAATTACTTATTATGATTATTCGCTACTCACGTTACTAATTCATGTAGAATGATCATTAGTTAGTTATTCATTAAATAACTTAAATAGGTCCTTCCTCCTCATTTGCACATAACTTTGTTATCACTACAAGAAAATTGAAGTTTTGCGACTAAATATTTGAGGTGATTTGCTAAACCCTCTCTATTTGGAGTGGTCTGTCAAATCGCCCTATGTTGAGGCAGTCAGGACCGCCTCAATATAGATGGTAAGCAAGACGACCTCAATTGACCACCTCAATTGGGGCGGTTTGTAAAGACTGACCCAATTGGACCATCCCAAAAGAGACTTGACACGTGTATTTAGTAAACCTAGGTTTGGGGTGGTCCGTTAGATTGCCTCAAAAGAAAATTAAAATGTGTCGTTCCTCTTTCCTTTTCCCTTTTCGTGTTTTGATCTAGCGGCATCTCCTATTTCCTTCTCCTTTGCGATCCGACAATGGTGGCACTCGTCTTCTTCAGCATCTTCTCGATCCGGCGGTCTCATCTTCTCTAGTGGGAATACTAATATTCTCTTATCCTCTCATCTTCTCGATCCAATGGTCTCTTTTTCTCCGGCGAGCATCAATTGATTTCAGATGTCATCAATTGTTTAACTTAACTAATGTCCACCCATAGATACATGCTAGTTGTAATTATTTTCTAACTATTTTCCTAATTCCATTAGACTCCTTTATACATATACACACACGCGCGCGCACACACACTTAATGGAGGTGCTCCCTATTGAATCAGGGAGTATGGTGCTTCCTAGTGTCTCCGCTGTTGGATTCTCGATCAATGGTAGATGCAAAATTTTTTTCAAGCGCTGGTTCATTTAAGTGGACCGGTTGAGTTAATGAGGAGGTATAAATTTTTTTTTTCTTTTCTCTCCTAAAAAGAATTAGGGCATGATACTTCTTCCTTCCCTGCGGCATCCCTTCGTCGATGCGCTCCCGCTACTCGCTGCCAAGCTCCATTGATGGCATGCTGCTGCTGCTGTTCCGCCTATTGATTCGACCACACCGCGCTCTACTCAGCTCCCTCCATGCCCTGCTGCTCCTCGCTGCCAACATAGACTCGACAACACTTGGTCTGCCCCCTCTTCCCTACGCCACGCTGATGTCTGCCCCCTCTTCCCTCCTCGCCGCCAACGCTTGGGCTGCCCTCTGCTACGCGCTCTGCTCGGCTCCGTCCATGCCCTGCTGCTACTCGCTACCAACAGAGACTCGACAGCGCTTGGTCTGCCCCCTCTTCCCTGCGCCACGCTGATGTCTGCCGCCTCTTCCCTCCTCGACGCCAACGGTTGGGCTGCCCTCTGCTCCGTGCTCTGCTCAGCTCCGTCCATGCCCTGCTGCTACTCGCTGCCAACAGAGACTCGACAATGCTTGGTCTGCCCCCTCTTCCCTGCGCCACGCTGATGTCTGCCCCCTCTTCCCTCCTCGACGCCAACCCTTGGGTTGCCCTCTGTTACGCTTGGAGACGTTCTGCGATGCTGCTCCGCGATGCCCTCCTCGCCTAGCCTCCGCGACGACGAGACTTAAAGGAATCCGCGCCTGGATACTTGATCTGCCCCTGCATTGCCTCCTCGCCATTTTTGTCTTGCCTCCTTGCTGCTGAAATCGTAGGAACTCTCCCTCGCAGGAATCGACGTGAACAACATTCTCAAAGGTAAAGATTCCCTTGTTCACTTGGTTCCTCACTTTCGTCACCCTCTAACGCTTCATTGTTGAACTTTACCTCAGTTGAACTTCCTGCCTTTGTCTCCGTCATTGTGAAGGATGAGGTGAAGGACATTAAATCTTATTGTTTAGTTTGTTGCCTCTATTTGCATCTTGCTGCGAGATCGCAGGTATCGAATTGAAGGAAATTCTTGAAGGTAAAGATTTCTTTGGTCTTTTTTTAGACTAGGATCATTAACAACAAAATTCTTGAAGCATAGATGTTAGCACCTGCAAGCAACATACAACGGAGACACTATACATATTCTGAATCTATATTGGTCACTTTTTTTAGACTAGGTATCGAATTGAAGGAAATTCTTGAAGGTAAAGATTTCTTTGGTCTTTTTTTAGACTAGGATCATTAACAACAAAATTCTTGAAGCATAGATGTTAGCACCTGCAAGCAACATACAACGGAGACACTATACATATTCTGAATCTATATTGGTCACTTTTGTCGAGTAAATTATTTAATATTGGTTACCATTTCCTCTATGAAATATTGGTTACCATTTTCAGAGACTGTGAATAAGTTGTTGTGACAACGAAAATTGCATTGCCTCAATGTTACTGCAAGAAAGAACTTGTGATAAGAACATCTTGGACTGAACGCAATCCTGGTCGTAGATTCTTCGGTTGTCGATACAATGGAGTGAGTTTTTAAATAATTGTCATGTTTTTTTTATCACAACTTATATTGTGTTTGATGCAATAATTATAATTTGTAATTTGCAGCAACGAGGAGCATGCTCATATTTCAGATGGTTGGACGAAAATTTCCAACCTCGGCCTACTCAAGTGATTAATGGCTTATTACGGAAAATTGATAGAATGGAAGCTGAAGATGAAGTTAGAATTAATAGGAAAGGAATGAATTTGTGTTGGAAACTTGTTATTGTAATGATAGTTATTGTAGTTGTGTTGGTTATGCTTATATGACATGGCCAAGTAGTGACAATTATTGAGACGACAAACATGTGTTAAACAATGAATCTTTTAATTTTGAAAGACTACTAATTGCATATTTATTGTCTTCCCTTTTTGTGCATGTTGCTGCAATTTTTTAGTGTTGCACTAGTGCTGCAAATTTTTTCTGTTACATTGCAAAAAAAAAAAACTCTCAGCATAGAAACAAAAAATTCTCCTTGTATTTATGTATGTTTTTGCAGCAATTTGTATGTGATGTTTGTGTATGTGAACAGCGCATGGATTCGAACACATATCTCGCCTTTGCCGTAGTGTAATATGATGTTTTTTGTTTAGGCCATATTGTGTGCTTGTATGGATCATCGTTGTTTCTTTGGAATTATTATTCTAGGCAGTATGTGAAGTACTTGCATTCTAATCCCTCAGTTGACTTAGTCTTTCCGAATATTTTTGACAAAATATGATGATCACCATGCAACATACAATTTTTAATTGACCAAAAATCTGTGCAAAGCCCATGAAATTTTAAATCTTCTCTAATTGGTTGATATAAATACATGGCAGCACCCTGCATCAAAACAAGATTAATTGTAAATATTTGGCAGGAACAATATAATAGAAAAGAGTTTTTTATGCAATGTAATAGAAAAGAGTTTTCTTACCAAAACACAATTGCGCATATACACACAGCCCATGAGTTTTTCTGTAAAGAGCACCCTGAACATAACACATCTGCACAAAAACAAACACAAGTATCATGAAAAGGGAAGTAGTCACAATCTGAAAAGAGTTTTTTGTGCTGGGTATGTAAATGCAAGGGAAGTAGATACGATGTTGTGAATCAATGCCAATATCAGAAAGGGGAAAAGTATACAATAGTTAGGACACAAGTATCATGAAAAGGGAGAGCTATTGTAGGAACTTAAATATTATAATTGCCTTCTGCAGGGCAAGGTTCACTTTCCATACAACAATACAATTAGTCAGAGCACAAGTTACTGTTTGCTCAAGATTTCATGACTGAATCACTAGTATCATGAAGACAGTCATAACAGAGCTTTTCTCATACAGAGAAAATGCCAGCGACAGAAAGATATGTTTAAGCTAGTGACCAGCTCAAATAAATAATCTGAAGACTAGCTATGATTATGATGGGCAGATTTTGATAATTATTGTCTGCCTCAGCTTACCTGCAACTTTAGAATACATTATCAACTACATAAAATGAGATTCACATGTGCATCACCAGTGTTCATGTTTCAAGTGGAAGCTAGTGTCTCAATTTTCAGCACTGAATTTGCTTATCAAAGAACTAAAGAAAAGGCTTGAAACCTTACATTTGTCACTTTAGCTGACATGACGAAACGAGTTATCAACTCGAGTAGGCAACTAAACAACCATAATAACAATGTATAATCAGTGATGGATCTTCGCCTGCAGGATTTGAAGGACTCCTATAGGTATAGTTAAAAGATACCTATAATCAATTCTATATGGATATAGCAAAGTATTTGTGAAGTTCAGCAAATGAATAAATTTTTTCTTAAAGAAATTTGAGAAAAAAAAATCATAGTTTAAGGTTCGAAAACATGAGTTCGGAGCTTTTTCTGCAATGTAACAGAAAAGAGTCATAAGCTGTAACAATAAAAAAAAATATCAATGGAACTTTTTTTTACCAAAAGTTCTCTACAATATATTGTGCTGGGTATGGTTGATGCAAAATACATCCTATGCCTGTAAGGGAAAAAAATACAAAATGTTATCATAGGAAACCATGTAGAATGTAAAAGATGTATATACACAATATAGATGAAATACTCTATACATCTTGATCATGTTGCTCTTGCTCTTGAATATCCTGTTCATAAAATAAGGTGGTTATATAAAATGCTTTACGATCATACAAAAGAATATTTAGAAGTGATATTGAGATACTCTACCTTCAACAACGGACATTTTCTTTTGTTGTGTCCTTGT